>UELU01139964.1:0-32916 GCA_900490025.1 Megastigmus dorsalis | reverse complement strand
ATTGTAATCGCTGAAAGAACGGGGGTTTGCGCATAATAGTTCAATTATGAAAGATAAATTTTAAACGGTACATTATTGTATGCTCTTAATAAGCAATTATAATAACTTTAAACCCAATAATAAAACTTAACCAGAAAACACATTTCAATTGTTGTATAATCTACTTTAATTCTCCTCAAAGTCAAGAATAATTGAAATACGGTTATTGTTCATCGAAAAATCATATAAAAATATTAAAAATATATTTGTATGCACTAGAGCATATTATTTAATATTATTTTTAATTTATCCCGATATTGAGTAAAATAGGTACAGAAAAATAACGTATTAAAGTTTTTCTTTAAAAATTGCGTTCCCAAATTGCAGTGAATTTTTTACAATGATATCATACAAGCATCTTTAGATTTATTTTACATTTTTCATAAGCGTCATGACAAAATCGTAGAAATTATGCCAGATAAATTTAAAAAAAATCTATATCCGCATTTTCATTCGAACATAATACCGTAAAACCTACACTGAAACAAAGAATTATTAAATTCCTGCAAAAATGTTCTTACAATCTATTGTAACGTATAAAAAAGACGAACGAACGCGATTGGAATTGCATATTGTCATGTTCCAGCTCCTCACTCTCCGTGATACTATTTAAGAAGAAATTTATTAAATGAAAGAAATATTTATTTAATCAATCAAATAAATTTTTTTCTTGGACGGATTGAACGAATATTGACTAAAATTTAATAATGCTTTTTTTCGGTGTACATACAAATCTAGAGTCTACAAAGGTTATACTTGAAGGTTCTATGTCTTTGGTACTAAAAATTTTTAAGAATTTTCCGTATGATTGTTGCAAGGGGAAAATCGAATTTCTAGTACAAACTTTAATCAAAAGGAGTGTACCCACGGGCATTAGGGTTTGCTCGGCCCTAGAAGGTGTGGAGCCTTTACTTACATGAGAATCTACCCTGGGGAATTCGGTGGAAATAGCCATTCGAGTTTGCTAGGCCTAAAAAGTAGGTGGACGCTCACAGAACAGCAAGCAATCAGTTTCAAAACTTTTCCATGTACCCTCACGTGCAGAGTATCGGAAAACTTTTGGACCAACTTCACTTTTTTAATTATAATCAGTGTTATTTCAGATATTGGATGATCTGCGCTACTTATTCTTTCATTTTAACATCCATTAACTTGCGAGAGTAAAGCAAGAAATCGGTTTGTACATTTGCATGGATATAATATACTCACACGAATATTTTCGTCAATTTCCAGCAACCACGAGGATCAAGGAACTGGCGGAACCTGCGGTGCGGCAGCCGGGCAAGGAAACCAATCTCAAGGAGAATGCCTTTGGCGTGTCACCACTAGCTCTCAAAGCCGTTTGTAGGCCTCGAATAAAGGTTCTCGCCAAGCCAAAGTGGAAAGTTAAGAAGAAGTAAAGCCTCCTCTCTCCTCTCGAGCAGTCGTTCATCAGCAGTCCTTCATCAGCAGTCTACTTTCCACACGCCGAAGATTGCGTCCACCGCCCATTGCATATCCTCCTTTAATCTTAACAGTTTTGTCGTTGAATTTTTTCGCCCGATTGCCGGTGGTCCCTTCTATTTTTCGCAAATCCAGATCGGTTTTCAATCTTCCTTTTGCCGACGACGTTCCTATTTTTCAACCTTCGGAACAACGGCGCACCGTGGAAAATCTATTTGAAGAGTTTCATATCGTGCGTCGGAAGGTTGGATGCGCATGTGGACACCTGAGTCTCGGATTAGGTGTAAAATGGAGACCGGCAATTTGATTTTTATGTGCAACCCACAGCAGTCGATTTGAGGCGCTGGCGCGTAATATTGCGAAATTGAATAATAGGAATATATGAATAAGAGAATTGTCAAATTGCGTCATTTTGTGGAATACATTTGTGAAAAGGTTGTTTGTAATTGGAAATTGTTCATGCGCTGTCCCGTAAAATTCTTCGTTCTTTAGTAGTAAATTGTATGTATTGTAATTGTTTCACTTTTCCAATCAATAAAGCCCATCACATGTATCTCTGTTCTCCGCTATTTTATCATAAATTAGTACTTTTTATTATACTTTAAGAATAAAATTTATTACATTTAACAATTAACAATACAAAGAATACTATTAAAACTAAAAGAAATAAAAAGCAAACTTATTTTTTATTTATGTCTATACAACAATACAAAAAGAACGATAGACGAACTTCTAAGAATGAAATGGATTCGCAAGAACACTCTTAAGAGGTTTCACGGAATCAATGAAATACTTGGTACAAATTTTCGTGGATAAAAACAAGTTGACAGATAAGTACTAATTTTTACGTTTGTATGCTACATCTATTTATTTGTAAAACTTACAATATTTAATATAAAGTTTTTTGAATAATATTTAAATCAGATAGAAGTTGTAAGTATCTTCTAACATTTACTCTAGAATTATATAATAGAACACTAAAATTGTTTTTATACTGGAAAATATTAATAAATCTCAGTTAATAAATATCTTTTTCTGTACAAAAAGTCAGTGAAAACTACGATCTTGTTAATAAAATTAACATAAAATGTTCCATAACTTAATATACATGATAAATGATATTTAATTTGGTATGAAACCGGTATTGAGACACACAAATTGTTAATATTTTCCTGCTCTACCTCAATTTGTATAATTATGGAAATGGGTATGGATCAAAGTAAATATATCTATAAAAAGTAAATATATCTATTAAAATGTTTATTAATTGTTTAGGGTAATTTTTGATATTGTACATCCCTTATCAGGTCTACAATCATATAATTTTAATACATTAGATGTAAAATAAGTATGAGATAGTTTCAGCGCCAATAATTGAGTGTCATTAATGGGTCTTAAAGTCCGAGTTGAGGCCCAATTAATCTAAAGATATGAAAAAGTAAGGGTTGGCTAAACCATTATAGCAAAGTCAATATGCATCGTAGAGAATACTATAATTAACTAATTATAAGTATAGATAATCGGCTTTTATTAACATTTAATAACAAGACTTTAACACTTTTTATTCAAAAGTTACGAGCTATTTGAAGTTAATTTCATTTTGGACGCACTGCAGAAATAAAATAAACTCTAAATTTATTATGGTCCAAAATTTAGCTTTATTTTCGATCGCACATAACTTTTGAACGAGAAATGCTAATAACTCACTTTAAAATGCAAACGAAAGCTTATTATCTCCACGTTTGTTTTGTACTTGGCGACATTTTGTACGATGTTGTTGTTTATCCCCGAATCTATAACCGCTCACATCTGAATTTATATATCCTCTATAATTATACCATTGTCTGTCTGATACGAAGAGTACAGATTGACAAAATTTCCCGAAACAATCTTTAATAAACAATTCTCACAGATACCTTGTTAATGTTGATCCTAATAACGACTATAATAATAATTAAAATTTACATTCAAATGATCAATTCAATTATATATCAACAATCCATATCACCTTCGGATTCGTTTCAATTTCCATCTAATCGATGAGCAGCTTATCATTTACGCTCTAAATTAGTTCTCGTTCTCTAAATTAGCTTACCTCAAAATACACAGATTCACGGATGGGCGGACAGATTACATTTCAATATCGCAACGAGTCAGCAGATAAAATTAACTTGGTTCTTGGTAGCCTCTACGTCCATCGGCTAAATACGCTTCAAGCTCGCAATACTTTCCTTTTAGTAGGCCGAGACCGAATTATTGGCGGCCCAGTTATCAATCGACCACCTAAATATTATCGCGCATTTGTATAAGCCACAAAGGAGGAACATAATATGTGTGCAGCTCAAATATGCGCCAATACTCCATCATCTACAATCGCGATGAAGTTTGCTCTTTCAGTAAACTGCATTAATGACGGAAAAAAAGTGTATAATTTTGTTTATACACTAATTCAATAAGCAGCCCCTGCCATTAATAAATTATTTACGTTGGTCGTGTCCAAAAGTTTCAGGAATGTTGTAGTAGCAAAGCCAAAGAGAGCAAAGTAAAACTCATGTATTAACTGGAGACTTTCATGAAGCTCAGCCTGGTGAAAGTTTACTTCTTCAGGCATTTCCGTTTTGAAATGCTCTATATCATTCAAATCAGTCGCCACTATACACTTTAAAAGAGGACGCGTGGATAAATCGTGTCGTTCCATAAATTTTTGAAAAGTCAATAAACCAATGAACATGAGTTTTTTAGGGCATTTGCTTACATACACTTAACTAATGGTATATTAGTATATAGTGAGCCATTTCACACCAACGGAAAATTTAAAAAATTTAAATTGCTGAAACTTTGGGAAAATATTGTATTCTATGTCCAAAACATACTCCCAAATAATTAGTAGCCTAAATGCAATGGTCTAATTACTATCAAGCACCACAGATAGACCAAAAACGGAATATTTTTAATTTTTAAAAATAATTACCATTATGCACCAAAGATAGACCAAATATGGGATTTTTTTTTAATTTTGAAAAATATTCCATTTTTGGTCTATCTGTAGTGCTTGATAATAATTGGACTATTGCACCTAGGCCACTCAAAATTTGGGAGTATGTTTTGGACATAGAATACAACATTTTCCCTCAGTTTCAGTGATTTTAAAAATTTTGAATTTTCCGTTGGTGTGATATGACCCATATATATACTCAAATAACGTAATTTAACTTATAACGAAATTGATATTTGATTCTAAACAAATTTTTAAGTCATTAAGATTAAAAATAAATAATCATTTATATTTCTACAATTTAAATTATTAATCGGCTTTTCAAACGTGCATTGGAATAATGTACATTTTTAGTGTATTCTGTACTTTATGTTGTTGAAGGTACATAATTATGATTTTAGAAAATACATTATTAAATGGATACATGTAATTTATGAGAGATAATTATAAAGCCAATACGATAAAGAAACTTTTGCTCTCCAGGTATTATGCTTTACTTTGTCATCATAGGTCCAAATAAGTTAATGAATAATGAGCGTCCGATTAATGACGAAAAAATCCAGGATATAAAGGATTTAAGTAAAACTTTGCCAACTATTATTTCTTTCTCTTTTTTAATAGTACAGTTGATAATCATATTAATTTTTAATTAATCTTTCGTATACAAAATTTTCTGTTCAAACTAATTCATTTTTATCACTAAGAATATGTTAAGATGGTAGCTTATATATTTTTACACGATTGAAACATTTTTATCTTGCTTAATCCTTTATAATCCAGCTTTAAAGTGAATTGAAAAATCCTTTTTTTTTAAATTCAAGAATTCACACTTTCCTTCTTTAACTTTGGAAAGAAAATTTTTTAATCTTGCCCTTTTCGTAGCTTACAATGAAAGCTTTTAGTATTCAGAAGGTTGGTACAGATTATATGTAAAGAGAGCTTATAGATATGATGAAGCTTGTAAAATGTGGAAAGTATATTTATATGGATATACAAGAGGAGTAGATAAGATAGGATCTAAGATATTTCCCTTTGTTCGTATACTGTAGAGAGCTAGTTTATTCCACGAAATAGTTACCATTCCAATACTGTACACAGCGCTAGAACTAACTAAGTTAATCGATCGTTAGCCATATTTGAGGTAACTAATTCTTATCAAGAACATGCAACGCACACGTTTCATAACCTCCAAGAATCCTAAATAATAACTATCTTATATTAAAAAAGAGAGAAGAGGAAGGAAAAAAAAATGAAAGAAAGAAAAAAGTAACTGTCGCCCGCGCTTCAGCGCCGATATAAAGTCTCTTAACATCCTGACCCAATAAAGCAAAACCACTTAAAAACTTTTTATCAGCATTCCCTCGTCAACGCAATAACACAGCGGAGGCCGGCCGAGTAGAGAGAGAAGCAGCGGCAACGGGAGCAACGGCAGCAACGGCAGCAACGTCAGGCAACTTCCACAATTTCCATTGGTTGAGTATCGGCAGGTCACACGGTCCACCACTTACACACTAGCCTCTCTCCCACCCAGCGGCAACCCACCGATTTATACAATAAACTGCTTTGTTTTGAAAAATTTCCCCAGCAGTCAGCGGAGACCCGGGGGTAAGCGCGCGCGACCCGTAAACAGCCCATTAATTTCACTCGCCACGCGCTGCATTCAGGCAAATTCTTTTATCAATGCAAAGCATATCGATCAGCCAACCCCTTCCACGCACCCGCACACATTTATCTACTCACACCGACATAGAGAGAGAGAGAGAGAGAGAGAGAGAGAGAGAACCAACCTTTCTCGAAATAACAAACTCATTGAAAATAAAGCATTCGAGCGGCATTGGCTGGGGTTGCTGCATCGGTTGGGTATCGCAAGAAAACAGGCGCTCCCGCACACGCGCAGTTCTGCCGGCCACAAATCACGGTTTGTTGTTCACTGAGAGTGGGAGTAAGAGAGGGAGAGAGAGAGAGAGAGAGAGAGAGAGAGAAAGTGCGAGGCTAATAAACCTCCCCGAGGGGCGCGATTTTAAAGCGAGGACCTTTTATAACCGCTGCTCGAGTTTCGCGTCATATACGCCGTACAGAGGCCGCGATGTGTGTGGCTTATTTGTGAGAGACGGACGCGCCGCCGAAGGCACTTGTTTCGCCTTCTTCTCCACGGTCTTTTGGAATTCAGCCAGCCAACTTGAGGCGAGCGTGCGCGTGGGTTTAAGAGGCGTAGGAGAAAAAGAGAATGTTCCCTGGACGACATACGGGGCTCTGAGGCTTAGCGGACGAGGACGAGGAGGAGGTGGGGAAAAAATGAAATGGATATACACTCGAGGAATCGGTGAGGAACAGACGCGCGCTTGAAACTCTGAGCAGATTTTTATGGCGCTCGAGATAGAGAATAGGAGATTTTTTGCGGAAATTTAGTGGGCACTCTTTTTTTTTTTCTTTTTTTTTTGGTCCTAGACGAGTGATAACCTGGGAATTGAGAGTGAAAAGTTGGGAAGGGGAAAAATAGGGGATGCGAGTCGGTGGGAATGGTAGGTGAATTTCGGGGCGATTTAAGGTCAACGAGTGGGGATCGGTCTGAGCTTACGTTAATTTCCCAATTCTAAAAATTTATTTCGGCGAAAGAGGATGTACGTGAATTTTATAACTATCCACTGCAGGCATAAAACTGGGAATATTAATGTAGAGAATGACATAATCGTTACATACGGCATATTGATATAATATTTAAATTCATAACTTAAGAAAAACGTTTATTTCTGCAATAGAAGCATACATATATTGCTTCTCTAAATAGAAAGTTTAATAACAATGAAAATTTTTCATATTACTAAAATTATACTTAAGAAAAATGCAAATATACTTATAATATGTATAGATGTATCTGTTTCGGACCATATTTTAAGTAAATTTTTGGTGGAATAATCATTCGGTAGAACATTGAATATAATGATATTATTATTTATAATTGTACAGAATTTAGTAAACAAATGTGTCCACAACTGGCGCTTAGGTAGCCCAAGTCGATGCTTTTACCCTGTATACAAAAAAAATTGTATGCATAGGAACTTGCTTAAATTATGTCTCATAGCAATATGAGCTCGTGCATGTAATCTAATAAACGTATTCTCACTTTTCTCACGCTTTGCTGCAATGTACTTATATTCGGCAACGCCAAAAAGTATTTTTCTACCTTTTCACAGATAATATTGGACAGTATTTACCGTGTCGTGTAGAAATACAAATTTTATTAAATTTTTCTCATTAGTAAATAATGATTTTTAATTAAATGGCAGATTTTTTATTCCTTGCAAAATATATGTATATTCGTATGAATACATTAGTTTTATAGGTACATTATTTATTTTTCAAATATGTAGTCCCGCATTGTTTTAATTGAAAACTTTTATTTATACCTACATAAAAATAGATATGTAAATTTTTTCGATTCTATAATAAACAAAACAAATATTTACAATCTTCCAATACATACAAATAAATAAATATGTATACTTTTCACTGAAACATTTTTACTTAAAACTACAGAATAACTCTATGTAAATCAAAACATTACTTTATCCAATTACTTATAGTTAAAAAAAAAACAATTTTATCCACGAGCCGATTTTACGGCTTTCGATATTCTTTTCGAACATATGAGATACGTACCTCGGCGTTAGTGCCAATGGACCCTGGGTCTCGAGTTAAAATTCATTAAAGCAAATTATATGAAAAATGAAAAATGGTTTATTTTTAAGCTGGTAGCAAGCTATAGTAGCAAGCCCCATCACATCATTATAGTCCGACGCCCGATGCGCCGTTTTTCGATTTCGGGATTCTGAGAGGAGCAACGTTGAACCTATAGGTATACAGCCGGATTTTTTATATATTTAAAAACTGAAACTTTTTCACGTGTTTGTTTTCTTCTCTCTCGCGTGTTCCCAATTCAAATGTAGTATATCCTCGTGCAGTAAAGTACAATTGATGTTTACGTGACTAAAGTCACCAATGACAATATCCAGGTAGCGGACTTATATCTTTGTACATAGTCGCCTATGACGGTGACCAGGTGGTAGGCGCTCCATAGCTTTTTATACCTAAGTGTGAGCTCGGTCCTATTCGACGTCTAGATGTACATACTAGACATATAAAACTTTGGAGTGCGTTAACTAAAAATCATCATCGGCAACCTTTTACACGATAGACGAAGCGCACTACCTGGATATTGTCGCTGGTGACCTAAAACATGTAGATGACAATACTTTACTCCACTCCACGAGAATATAATACATTTAAATTCGAAACGCGGAGGGAGGAAAAGAAACACGCGAAATAGTTTTGATTATTAAATATAAAAAATCGGGTTGTATAAGTTCAATCACATTTGAACTCACGGGCAGTTAAACTGTTAGACCTGTTAGGGTTCAAATACCGAGGTGCGTCGCGTTAAGCACCTGACTATAGAAGCTCAACGCATTCCGAACTGTAATAATACAAATAATAGACTCCGTTGAGCGATTGTTTGAAATCCTGCAGTTCAAGCATATCGAACTTCCTTTGTATCGTATGGATTCTATGTATTAATTTGATCGTAATATACTCCAAATACAATATTAAATCAATCTAATTGCTTGAAATACATCATTGTTTCAATAATATTCGAACTAATACAATCCCGAATTTTTTTCAATAAACCATTTTTTAATGACGAAATGAAATTATTTATGTAAGTGCCTTAAACAGATGGCACACGATACATGAAATCCAGCTCTTTATAAGAAATCCGAAGAGGTAATGGAATAAAGGAAGGTGAAGAGGAGGCAAAAAAAGTAACGAGAGAGTAAAAAGGAAGAGAAAGGGAATGACCGGCTTGGCACGAACGCCTAATCGCCTCTCCGCGATAACCGTCTCCTGCATCATAATAGACGAGTAAGTATTTTTCGAGAGAAACTGTTACACTAGCCTCGCCTCTCCCCTTATCTTCCCATTCCTACGGGCACCTTTTCATTCCCCCTATAACCTCGTGTCGAGCGCAACGCGCTGATATTGCCGAAGCCAAAGTTGAAATGCGCTGAATCAATTTAAACTTTTTGTCTTATTTCGTCCTCCAATAGCCTCAAACTGATAGGAGAAAGCGATTAAAGCTTTTGAAGGTATCTTCGTCGGCCGTATACTTCGTACGTGTACTATAGCTGGATATATCTCAGTGATATTATTGCGACATTGTATCATTTTATATCTAATATAGCAATATAAATTCTAAATTAATAAGGTTCTTTTAATTTTAATGTTATTGGTTTTTATCGATTGAGTATAAAAAATGCTGATATATTGCAAAACATATTAGGACATTAACAGCATTTTTTATAAATATTCATGAAATCGAAGGAAAAAATTTCGTTTTTATAAATAATCTATTCATATAATCATGTACGCGTAGATATACATGTATAAAACAATACAAATCATGATAAAAAAAATTTAGTTTTTCAGGCAATCTAATAATAAAATTAGAGGATGTGTCATCTTGAATTAATCAAATAGGAAATAAATGTTCCGAAGTTATTCCAAGTGAAGAAAACAAAATTAACGTTTTGCATCCTTAAAATTAGCCTTTGATTAAGTAAACGAGAAACTTTGGTGGAGTATTTTAGCTGACAAAGTTTTGCGATAATTCATTCTACAAAAATAGAAATTAAATGAGAAAGTGTTTCCCAGTAAAAAATTTTTTCATTACTTTTATTATCGGGCCAGATCCGTAGGAGCTCATTTACAAAGAAGAGAAACGTAATTAGAAAGAAATGTAGTTTGAAAAGAAATTCAATTGCGAGAAAATCCAATTAAGCAAGTTTGAGGCTAATGCGTTAAAATAATATTTGTAAAATTTAAATAAGCAATCTTTATTCAAACCATTGGGAAACTTTATTGTACTATTTGCACACATCCGATTAAATTAGGCAATATTCAATTAATTAATGAGCGTACTCAGTGCGCATTAATTAACATGTTTGATGACAATAATTTTCACTATTAAATACTATACTCTTCATATTGAATATCGATAACTGCAATATATTCTCATTTTTTTTTTAATAATTAGCACGTATGTTAAAATTTTTTATATACCTTACATCTGCATTTAATACGCTGAAGTTGATTAAAATATGGAAAATACGACAGAAACGTAAAAAGATGTTACGTACGAATTCATTCTTGAAAGTTTCTTCTCATTTCCTTTTAGTTATATTGAACCGATATAGAGGCTCTTTTTATAAAGACTTTTCTGTCTAACTTAGTGCATATCTACCTATCTAGATAGTAAGATGAGTGGCAGTAGTTCCATGCTCATAAAATACCTCGCTTCGAAGAGTATGAGCAAAATAGAAGTAAAATAAAAGTTAATGGATCATTATGAAAATTCATGTTTATATCCTTCGAACTTCATACTTTTTCTAAATATATTTAGATACATCTGAAGATATTGAAATATTCTGTATTTAAAACTTGTTCTTTTCAATGTTTTGTTTATTTTAAAGAATGTTTGAATTAATTGTATTAAATATCTAATATCTTATTTTGTCAATGCAACATATATCTTTGTGCATCCTATATATTTTATAAGAGTCTTGTTCTACGTAATCCATGAATTTATTCACGACGAAAAATTCAAATGTTCAAGATGAAACTTTTATGTTTTTGATCAATTAATTTAATTAATAATAAACATTGTACAACACAAATCAACATATACTAATTCAGTCTGCATTTTAATTGTTATCAAAAATGTCTTGTATAATCCACAAGACTGAAATATATACCATTTTTTATAACAATATGCCATGAAAGTGATAAAAAAGGTAGCCATGTCTTCAGATACGTTAAAGCATATAGAAACGGAAAGGTAGGTTCTTGAGGCTGTACGCAGCTTCTTTTTCCTGGCTACGTTGTACTATTATTTTGCTGATACCGTGATCTTCCACTTTGTTATGGAAATAAGTTGCTTTTGCAGGATACTGAAAACTGTTTTTAGTGCGAAAGAGTGAAGGAGAGGATGTTGGTCAACAATATGCCATGAAAGTGATAAAAAGGCAGCCATGCCTTCAGATACGTTAAAGCATATAGAAACGGAAAGGCAGATTCTTGAGGCTGTACGCAGCTTCTCTTTCCTGGCTACGTTGTACTGTTACTTTGCTGATACCGTGATCTTCCAACTTTGTTATGGGAATAAAAATGCTGCTGAAGAGATCTACCACCGCATTATACATAATGAGCCAATGTATCCGGAGAACTTTAGCAAAAATGCAATTAGATTAATATCTCGTTTGCTAGAGAAAACTCCGAGTAAGCGGATGGGATGTGGGAAAAAAGGTGCAGAGGAAATAAGGAAGCACATCTTCGTTCTTTCGTTCTGCACCTGCACCATTCAGTTGGAACTGTTGGGAGGCTCTTCAGCGTAAAGAGCTTCCCCCACCGTATGTTTCTGAGCCATAGTAACGTAAAGGCAGATTCTTGAGGCTGCACGCATCTTCTCTTTCCTGGCTACGTTGTACTGTTACTTTGCTGATACCGTGATCTTCCAACTTTGTTATGGGAATAAAAATGCTATATAAGGAAATGAAGTAGAAATTAAAAATTAAAAATTAAAAATATAATGATCTTCGTAGTGGATGCTGTACGGGTATATATAAACTTGATAAGGTCATACCTTTTTTTCTTCGATGTGAGGGCATCTTTGTCTTACAGATAACGACCAAGATAAGAGAAAATTATAGATTAAGGAAACTGTAAGAGAATCCATACAAGATAAGTATAAAATTTTGTTATTTTTAATTTGTTAATCTTTGTATTAAAATTCATTTTTATATTTAAAATTTATAGGAGAACGATAAACTCATTAGTATTTTCAAATTTGGCTTTGGGTGACATAATGCCTTCTGGCTTAACATAGTAGAGTTGAGTATATACACCAATTACCAACCGAATTAATAGAGGGATGTTACCGATCTTTAAGCGACCAATCTATATCAAGTTTGCACATAGCCTTCGTTAACTCGACTACGTCAAGCTCGGTCAAGTGTTACATTTAAAAACTTTTCCGATTCCCCTTTGTGCCTAAGACACAGCTGCAATTTCAGGTCATAAAGTCTTTTACCTTAAACATGTTTATTATAATTAATTTTGTGTATTAATAGTAATTTTTTATTTATTGGTATATAACCTGAAGATGAAGGTGTAATAATTGAAACCTTCAAAACGGCGCAATAAAAGTTTTTACAAAAATAAATTGTATTCCACGTGGTTCTTTCATTATTATGCACTCTGTTATAGGTAGACGGTTACGCGTATAAAACTATAATGTTTATCGTCGTAAGATTTTCTATAATTAATTTATTTAATAATTTTTTAATTTACAATAATTTAATTTAAAAATAACTTTTTGAGAAGATATATGCCGATGAATTGACATAGCTTTTTAATATATTCAGAAATTTAATAGAAAAAAATAATAATACACAATATTAAATTATTATAAAGCTGTAAATTATTCTTTCCACAAATTCAATGATAATCAGAAAACGAAATCGGCCAGAACGTGGACACACTTTCGTATTTAAAAATAATTCACAAAGTCAGACCACGAATGGAAAAAATTTATCATCGTAAGGTCGTAACAAAAAAAAAAAAAGAAACACACATACAGTCTCGGCTAAAAGTGACCCAACCCATTCCACACACCAATGGTCATATATATATATATATATATCTAAAAAAAAGCTATAAACCAATAAAAAAAAGAGCGGATGGCGAGAGAGAAAGAGAGAGACTGGCAAAGAAAGGGCACAATGACATTTCCAGCGGGCGGGCGCGCGCGCGAGCCTCGACATATCGAGTATCCCAAAAGTCATTGTCAGCCCTTGGAAAGCCTCGGCGTCATTTAAAATTCAAATTCACCTTTCCCTCGCGATAGTGCTATTTTCCGTTAAAAAACACAGCGCCGAATAATAATGGACAGACGTGTGTGGGAGTGGACGGTGGGTGTATATATAATAGACTCGAACGAGCTAGTATATACAGCGATGGGAGAGATAGAGAGAGAGAGAGAGAGAGGGAGAGTATTGCACAGGTGAATTTTTCGCGGGGTGTAACAACAGTCAACACGCGCTCGCGTTTCGGCCTCTCTCCCTGCTGATATATATACGTACTACTGCCGGAAAGATAAAGTACCGTGAATTTTTATTGAACCGAGTGAAATACGCTCGACAACGCTTTAAGGGCGTTTTTCACGCCAATTGCTTGAATAAATTTGAAAAACGCGCTTTCTCTCTCTCTCTCTCTCTCTCTCTCTTCCTTTACCTCTGCCCTTCTCTCTCTCTCTCTCTCTCTCTCTCGCTTGCGCTTTCACACGGTTACGTATGTGCGCGTGTTGTATTTGTGCATGCAGTGGGGCCACGGTCTCGCGCGTTTTATTTTAACTCGTTGGTTCGTTACTTTCCACTGAGCTATACGCCAACGAAGTTAGCGCACACCATCTCTCTCTTTCCCTCTCTCTTTCTCTCTCTACTCCCGCTGCAATCAGAAAAATATCAACCCGCTCTGCGCAGCGACGGGGTAGAAAAAAGGCTCTTATACATGTGTGTGAATGCGTGCGTGTGGGTGGGTTGGGGGGTGTGCGCTGATTGTAACGTCGTTGCGGACATTATTTTTGTCGATTAAGGAGAACGACGCAATTTGCGATTGGGGTTTGCGCACTTTTTATACCGTCAAGTTTTTTTTGTTTTTTTTTTTTTTTTTCTAGGGCGAGTAGAGAGTGAGAGAGATGAGCAACACAACGATAATATAATGCGGTCAATGCTTACGGAGTGAGAGAATGCTGCTGTTGGACTTGAGCCAGGGACGAGAGAGAAGCACTTTTTTCCGACTGATTATGCTTTGCTTTTTCGAATTACTTCGCGGAAGTTTGGGGGATTCGTGTAATCTCGACGATATGGCTCACGCTCTCGACCGTTTTGTGTGTGCAAGATGCGATATCTCTCGAGGGTCGGATTTGTTCTTGAAGCTTGACTGCGCCAACGTCTCGTTATATTATTGCGATTTGTCGATCTGCAAGCTTTGTCTTATACGGGCATAGATGGGCTAAAGGTTTATTACAAAAATAAACAAGCTGTGGCGCGCGCGAAATTTACAAAAATGGGATGGCGGAAAATGTGGGTGCTATGTAAATTTTGGATTATAAATTTCTGAAGGGGCTTGTACCAATCTATTGTGTATATATATTGTGGGTATGGGTGAGCGAAATTTAATTTTCTCGCGCCATTTGAATTTCTCCAAACAGAGTGTAAACAACCTATTAATATAATTGCATTATGTTCCCGTGCACTTTTATTCGAACAAGTGTAATCCATTCGGAATATTTAGCCGCAGAATTACACATATTTGCAATGAATTTGCAATTCCAATAAAGTGAAATTTAACATCGCGTACATATAACCGAAAACCAAAAAGTATTTTTTTTTTAATTCTTATGGAACCCAAGCTATACTTTATTAAAGAGGTTCTATCGCTATTGTTGCTGGTAAAAATTACTTTTTATTCATTGTAGAAAATGCGCAATACAACTTACAACAAATCACAATTCAATACTTAAATTAGCTAATCGTCATCGCATCATTATCTTGTCCTATTAATCACAACTAATTATGCAGCATTATTTTAAAATGAATACAATTAACAAAATAAATAAAGTGTATTTAGTAACTTGTTATAATACAACTAATCTTTATCGTCGCATTAACTTTAGAAACATGTAAGAAAATTGATATTTCATTTTTTGTCTGAATAACTATTTGAAATAGTACTGAACGAAATTGCGTGGAGTGCAAAAGTGCGTATCTTTGCGCGAAAATGATAAGATTTAAAAAGTATAGCCGAGCGATCGAACTGCTTAAAAGAGAGATGCACGTATAAGCATATCACGGACCGAATAGCCGATCATGAAGTGGCTTTACTGAATGACTTCCAAATAGCACGGTTGATCAAATTGAATGGTTATAATTTTTTTGTTGGGTATTTAAAAAAAATGAAGAAAAAATAGAACAATACGTATCAACCCCTCTAGAATGCTTCAATAATTCCTAGCTTCAATGGAAAAATCTCAATACCTGCACTTTCAAAAAGATCGTAGATCGTTTAAATCCCGCTTTTAACTTTTAAGCGACGCGTCCGTGTTGCGCCAACAAATGTAAAGAGAAAGAGAGAGAGCGAGAAAGAGAATGACTCCGACTAAAAGAGAGATAGGATAGACAAAGAGAACTGGTATGGAATTCGTATGCAGATTGTTTCCCATAAAAAATGAGACAAAAATAAAGAATGAAATGCCGAAAAAAAAGAATGCGCGTTAAAAATGAAAAATATAATGAAATCACGTATATGTGCGAATTTTTACTTAACAGTAAACGTGAATCGATTTTCTTCTACAAACAGAATTATCCAGTCGTCGATTTCGCCATAAAAATTCCAAACTAGGCAGCTATTTCTATTTATTTATTGTTAGAAATTTTGAGAGTGTAGTTTTCAATCATATACTGATCCACAACAAAGGGCTTTGAAATCATGAAATTTCTCCTCTATGCTTTGTTGATTCAAAAAAATTAATTCTGTCGCACACTGATGACGAGAGATCACTAAAACCACTTCGATAATCGTTTCTGTAAAGGATAAAATAATAACTGCGATATAAATATCTGTAATACAATAGTTATTGATCTTATTATATCGTTTGATAAAAGTTATTGCAACAATTTCAAAGAATAAATGAGCATCATCAATGTTGTACGGATGATAGGCAAGAACAATGTGATTATCGAGTAAATCTTTCAGCTTGGTTGATAAAGCACTATACAAGTCGCTTACTTTAAAGTTGATTTTCTTCTATTTTAGCGTTATTTTTCATCCATCACAAGGATATCCCGATATTGGATTACATTTATCGTTGAATATTGAATCGAGGTGTACTACAGCCTCGAGTTTAACGTTTATCTGACATGATGCATTTTAGCCTTGATATAAGATATTTTAGAGTAAACTCCTGTACTTTTTTTCGGTCTTTGATTCTTTTATTCATTCTTCTCTACTCTTCATTTAATAATGACCGAAAAATTGTGTTCAACGCGTTACTTTGGAAAACTAAAATTATAGCCACCTGCAGCTCTCGAATGTACAATGTCGGAATTTAAAAATAAGAGTCATTTTTATTAAATTAATAGTTATCGATCTCTTCGAGTCATGCCAAAGTGTACACTCGCACTATTCGTAATCTCCAACTGATTAACCTTATACTCTAAGGAACAACAATTATTGCAAAACAAATACCTGTATATTTGAGGGAATTTTTCGAGCTGCAGGCGAAAGCTATAAGTAGGTCGCAGTCCGAGTCGCAACCGGGAGGCGCTTAGTTTTAAAAGATGCATCAACACTTTGGTCGAGAACGAGGTAGGCTGCGCGGAGTTGGTGGGCTCTCTGCGCGCACACGCGGCTACTACCCGGGCAATCTCGATAAGTCAATCCGCGCGGGGGCGCAGATCGGGATCGCCTGATGGAATCCCCCTTTGGGCGATAAGTCGCCCTCGCCACGCTGCTGCGGCGATCGAAGGGTAAAACCGTTGGCCCATTTCCCACTGCCCAATAACTTCGGGGATTCCCACGCTTTCCTATCTCTCTCTCACTCGCTCTCTCTCTATCTCTCTCGCAGATGGCCCCTAACGTCGCGTAGCTGCGGCCTGAGCCAGCTACCGCGCGTCGAGTTATAACCGCGCGCCGACCCCCTGGAAACCTTTATATACATATATACACGCACATTGTGTGTGTGTGTGTGTGTGTGTGTGTGTGTGTGTGAGTATGTGTGCAGTTTGGTAGGGTATATATAACCTGACTGGGCTTTAAACGAGCGAGCGCTTAAATCTTACGAACGTGTTCGTTTAATGTACACGGATGAAAATCTGCTTCATTTTGAACGGCTATACCGAGCCACGTTTAATTGTGTTGCCGCGTGTATTTGTGCGCGGAATTTCTCGGTTAACTCTCGCACGTTATATGCGGCGACAGAGAGGAAGCGAGAGAAAGGAGAGAGAGAGAGAGAGAAAGAACCGACCGGTGCACGTTCACGAGTGGATACGGGATTTTAGATATTCTGGAATAACTTTTTTTTTCCATCAAGGGATTTAGTTTTCTTACGATGTATGGGGCTTTTCAGTTTTTTCATTTTACTATGGAGTTTATGAGGTCCTTGTCAACTTGGTTTGGATATAATACATAGATATTAGTGAAATGTAATTGTTAAATGTAATCGTACAATTTCAATACATCGTATTTTGTAATTTACCAAGTAATGTATGTACATTTTATTACAAAATGTTTGATTTTGTTTTTCGCGTCGGGATTTTATTAGTATAGGAAGATTTGTTAATCTTTATTAAAAATATAAAATCATAATTTTCCTTTTAAACAAGTATATGTATTTTGCATTAATTTTAGCATGAAGCGCAATTATTTGATATTGAATATTTTATGCAAGATATTTTGTTCCAATTCTTCTTGTTTGAATTAACAGTGAATTTCAGCTCTTTCTCATATTTACATCGAGATAAAATTCACTTGTTTTTATATTACATAAGTATATGTGTATTTGTATAAATATTAATCATGGCTCTGGCTTGTTAATAAATAAAGTTGCGTAAAAGGATCAATTAAACCGATATATGTAATGAGAATTTTTTTAATATTTAAAGAATAATTATACGTATAAATTAGCTAATTAAATATTTTAAATTTATTTATAAATTAATTAACTTACTTTTACTTAGTCTGAGAACTTACACTGATCAAAAATTAGGGCGAGAGCCTTAACAACACAGATAAAGCATTCCGCGGTCGTTTTGGTGCAGTACTGTAGCAATGACGGTAATTTCGGACCTGTGAGGCTCCAATAGCAAACGACGCAGCTCTTTCTTTTAAGAGTGATTCTATCCAAATTGGTGTAATCGGTGCGATCCCAATATTGTTCTAATTAAAATATTATTATGATATTAATAAACAATATTTTTACATTCCTTTTAATCTATAATAATCGATGTTGTCATCTTCTCACTACTATCATAATTATTATCTCTCTAATGCCTGGCACTATATCTTATTAAAACACTACACAATTATAGTTTTTCAGAATGACACCTTGTACCATATTTGATGTTGCTGTACAATTTTACGTGTTTGTAAAATAATAATAATCTTTATCAGTTTATTATTTATTTTCAATAAAAATTTAATCCATTTTGCGTTCGGTACGATCGTCAAAATAAAAACGCGAATACGACTTGCAACCTACGAGTATAATAAAGAGAGCATAAAAGATGCATTTCGCACCTCAGCGGTCGAACAGCGAGTATTACTGCTTCCCTTCCATTTATTGCTTTCTTTCTTCAGGTGTAAAAGCCTGCATTATAATATTTCCAACCCATTATATCTTCAGAGTTCACTTGAAATACGTGATTTTTTAGAACTTCTACGAGTTGTATTTATTAACAAAACATTTTTTTCTAAAATCAGTTATGGTATATTCAGATTGACTAATAGAATGGAATGCTGTATTACAATTCAATTTGATGAACCAGTTGTGTACATATGCAATGCTTTTCAAGTGGTTACGCACCCGTTACGGTTTCGAATTCAAGCAGTAAAATACTTAACTCGAATATAGATCAATTATTCAATAAATAAAAATATTTTTCGAAAATATAACTGCCAAAAATTCGGATGCAAAAAATTTTTTCGTTTTTCAGAATCCTAATATCCATATGAAAACAAATATTTATGATAAGAATTTTTAGTTAAAATCTATCAATATACAATCCAACTGTGGTCAAACTTTATATTTAACTAAAAATATTGTCTATAGTAAAAAACTATATTCCTTCTGACTTATCAAGTTGCATTTATTTTTGTAAGAACCAAATTAACTTGCCACAATTTTAGAACTGCAGTGTTTACAACGATTTGACTTATCGTTTGAAAAACTGATGACAATTCCTCTATGTTAAAATATGTATCAGAAAATCTAAGGAATGCCGTCCTTCGATAGCAACGTTTGAAGGAAATAAACTAAAAATAAAGGGTAAACCTTTGAAATTTAATCGCGAAAGCAAATCCTATAAAACCTTTCTTTTTCGATTCTCCATCGCAGCATTCATCCAACCATCGACCACCGCAGCGGCGCCCCGAGAATTTCCAATAATATTTTTGCTCACATCGGCGAATAAATCGATAATTACTGGCAGCGATCCAAAGAAGAACAACCGGCAAACAAATCGATTCCCCTCTCAATTCGATTGAAACTCACTCCTCTTGCACACACATATATTCGTACACACATACGTAGACAATCCGTTAGAAGTAAGAAGTCAAACCATCAAAATCAAAACGAATTCCAGAGCTAGCCTTCAACTTTCTCCATCCTCGTTTCTCCTTTCCAAACATGTACACACGTTTTCGCGAGCTTTTTCACTCTCTCGAGGCGCAAACTCACTCGCACGCGAGCGATGAAAAAAAGAGAAGAGAAAGACAGAGAGGGAGTGCACGAGCTCAAACGAAAGAAAAGACGTGTGCTTGAGCGGGCTTTTAGCCAAAGTGAAAAATCAACTCGGCGCCACTTTCTCTCTTCCTCTCTCACTCGTTCTCTCTCTTTCTCTCTCCCTCTCCCTCTCTCTCTCTCCCTCTCTCTTCGCCTAACCAGCATGTGTGGTCCAAGTATATTTCTGAAAAATCTCCGAAAGGTCACCACTCCTCCCTCGCGGCCCTATACTGTATATGTGTGTATGAGAGAGATATAGAGAAAGAGAGATAGAGAGAAAGAGAGAGGGGGATACGTCAAAAACTCAACAACGCGCACCTGCCGCCGGGAGTCCGGTCGAGTGTCCCCAATATACGTGGCTGGAATAACGTCGCGGTGAAAGGGCTTCCTGTTCACTCACTCTTTCAACAATTTATATTCTGGGCAACGAGTTGCCCAATCTTCTCCCTCTCTCTCTGTCTCTCTCTCTCTCTCTCTCTCTCTCTCTCTATGCCCTGCACCCTTATTCTGTTACAGTTGGCGGCAGATCGCTGAAGACCTAGTGCAAAAGCTTGCGATCGCGATGTATGTGTGTTTACGGTTGATGGATTCTATATTTTAATCAGTTGTAGTAGCGATTTTTGTTGTTATAAGCGATGTGAGAGGAGATTCATCGAGGGACTAGCTCAAGTCCGTGATATAGAAGACAGCGGCCATAAGTGCAAACAATCGATCAGTAGAATCAAATACACAGCTGCGGAGCGAGACGAACAAGAGAGATGGATCGGCAGAATAAGAGGAAAAAGGAGGTGGCGATAGAGCGAGGAGCGAGAGACCAAAAGGGATTGGATACCGTGGTTTGCATTTAGTTTGTAACTTTTGTCTATAGATAATGATACGCTTGGTTTTCGTGCACTGAATTTCATGCAGATTAGTGGCGTTCAATAGGTTTTCTTAATACAATGCGTTTAATATCGAGCTCAAAATGTATGCGGATATTTTATAGAGATAATAAAAATTTATTACTGAACTGTAGATGTCGAAGCATTAAGCTGCTTTATTTTAAGGAGCCTTGGGTTATTAAACTTTATTCTTTTGTAATTTTATTTCCATCGTCCGGCAGTTAAAGACGAAGAAATAAATCGCTGCAAAACAGACATAAACTTTTGTTAAATACAAGTAGATCCTGATTCTAGGTTTTGCAAAAGTTACACCCCCTTTATGAAGATTTAACAATACTTGTTGTCAAAGGCAGACTCTACTTTCCGTTAATGAAAGCTGTGAATTTTAATTAAATTTCGAAAATGAGCTTTGACCATTCGACGGCGTGAAACTTATTTTCTCCAGGCCGACCGACCAAAATCAATCTATAACGTAAATTACAGGCCGACAGACTTTATTGCTTCTATACGCAGCGGTAACCAATTCATAATGCACATTATGGCGGGGCGATTGTTATAGGACTTTAGGCCAAAGTCGTATAGCGATCGAGCGATTATTCGGCCTGCGTATACGCAAATATCAATATCAATGTCCCAATGCTGTGTTATTGGCACTAGAGAATAAAGGATTCGTACTCGAACACTGGAGTGTCAATACTGATAATTTTAGGATATCGATACTTGAACTTCACACAGTACTAAAATATTGATGTCGTCACCTAAATTGAAGGATCAGCGCTTAAACATGGACGTCAATGTTTATGTTTAAGGATCGCTCTATATTCTGCATTATTCTCTAAAACGGATTTCACAATTTGCCTGTGGAATTAGGATTAAATGAAAAAGCTTAAATTATTGCAACAAACTAATATTTCGCACTCGGCCTACTTATCCAATGATATTACACGTATCCGGTGCAGTAATTCAATAAAAAAATCTCATAGAATGGCTGCCAGGAATACCCGAGTTTTCCCTCGTCCCTATCAAATTCCTATATTTCTCATAAGAAAGTGTTTTTAATTAGGACAAAATCCAACTGGAAACCGATCCGTTATACCCATGATTTACCAGTTCCTACCTGTTCCCCAAATTTTTTCTACACAGGATCAGTTAAGATCATTGCGGTTTACATGCAGTGTCACGCAAGAGAGGATGACAGTAGATAGGTAGCAGAGTTTCCATCCACACCCGTCTCTCGATCTACGGCACATTCTGTGTTAAAGCGAAAATCACTGGTGTTGCAATTGGTGTTAAGTTATTGCGTTGGTCGCGTGACCAAAGAAACTCTCCATGACATAGGCTGTTTATAATATTATGACGGGAAATCTTGATGACGCAATATCATAATCGAAGGAGATAAAAGTTTGCTATTAGTCCATGTATGGCCTCTGCGGTAAGCCGTCGTAACCAGCTTATCGTCCCGGAAATATTAGCGTATAAACGCCCTTCACCTTGCGCGGCCCGCGCGCATGAGCTTATAATCGCGGTGATATCGGCGTACACTTGCAGCGCGACACGCGCTCACCTATCCGATTAACATTATCCTTCATAAGATGTTTTGGGATGCAAACGTACGATCGACGCAAACAAAAAACAACGAGGACATATCCCATTTACAATATTTTACCTGTGCTCGTGGCGCTACTAAACATAGTTATAAATTTATCCAGAGTAAAGGCTACATTGTGGACACACACGAATTAAATACGTGATCGATAAATAGAATAATTATAGGCAAGCAACTTTAGGTATGATAAATTTTCGCAACTCGGATGAAGCGCCGCGTGAAAAGCTTAAAAATAAACTTTGATCGAGCTTTAAAAGTTTCATACAAAACAGCTTCATGTTGAAAAATTCAATTTCGTTGTATATATACACACAGCAGGGAAATATCCACTGTCCCATCGCTGCTCACAGACGCTTGAAATCCAATAGGCGAATGCACTGCAAGCGATATGCCTTCGGAGCACAAGTTTGCGTTCAAGGTGAACTGTGGTCATAAGCGTATTTGCGTGCGGACGTTTATGCGCTGATATCATCGCGGGACGTATAAGCGTATTCTCCTCGCGCGTATAAGAGCTGATAAACGGGGCACATCCTGCACTACAAACCGGCCACCCGACGAACCGTTACAAAGATCACTGGCTACAGGCACCTTTTCTCCTTTGTGTATAATATTGTATCAAGATTGCGACATCATGAACCCTATACATTCTAGAAGTTTCCCTTATCGCACGCGATATCGTGTTCTGCACTTGACGCTGAAAGTGTATACTCTATAATTGAAAACTTTTTTTTTCTTTTAATTAACACCGTGACTCGTCGAAAAAATCTTAATCGACATTTTGTTGCAACTAAAAATACGTTTCGAGAAAGACAATATTTTTATCAAGATTTTTATGAAATGTTTAATATGGGATGTGTACATACTCTAGGTTTAAATTCGCTCTGCTAGTATAGACTCAATGTCGAACAGTCGGCGTAAATGCCGAGTTACAGTTAATAATAAAACGGAATGGACTAGATACGATTTAATACGCCATTTGTATTTTAGACAGTCCCAGAATATATAGACTTTATAATAATGGATTTTGCATGGTAAAATATTAATTTTCTTGCATCTATTTATCAAATCTGTTATCATAAACCATTGGCATTCTCTGAATATTGAATTTATATAGAGTCGTGGAGTCTACAAGAGAACAAAAAATATGAATGTCTAATACCACTAGAAATTTGGCAGAACGCACGCATTCCATAATTCGGTAATTGAAAGATAAGTAAAATGAAACATTCGAGCTCATAAATCAAAATCACTGATCTATATCCGAATATGGGTATCATTTGTTAAACAAAGGAAATTACAAAGGCTAGCGCCAAAATGTATTGCGCTCATAACTCAACTATTTATTTATCATTGGTTCGCTTTCCAGAATATGTAATTAATTATGATAGATTCGCGCAATATTGCATATATGTGTTCTTGCCTAATTATTTCCATCTTTTCCGAATTTACGAAGCCGACCTAATAAATTTCTAATTAATCGAATTACTAGATTAATGAAGGAGCATATATAGCCGTATACCAATAGACCGAATACCAATATACAAATGATCTGTAAAAGACGTATATGTGTATATTGCACGCAAATCAATCACAGAATCAAGTGGAAAAATGAGTCAATCAGTGGAAATTTGATTGGTCGAAGATAAAGCATGTAATTTGATGATGATATAATAAATAAGCAAAACCCTGAAATACGCCACTAGCCTCAAAGATGCACAGTAGATTAAAGTACACCTCAGCGACTTTTCGTTACGCGCTACAGCTTGTAAACTGCTTGAAATATCGATCACTCCGCTGTACGTAAATTAGATTTAATCTTGCCACGGTAAATTTCGATGGACGCCGCGCTCAGTTTGTCGCTCGAAGGAGCACCAGAAAGACGCGAGGTAAGCTTGGGATCTATTTGACTTTAGAGTATACTTAACCTTCTTTTCCTTCTTCGTTCTTTTTTTTTTCTTGGAAATAAAACCGGAATGGTATTTGTTCCCCCCTTTTTTTTTTTTGGTAATTTAAAATTCAGTAGCAGAATAGTATAACTAAATTCTCCCAATAAGAAATAGTTCTAAGGACGATCATAAATCACTTTCTTACTCGCACGATTCGATGAACCCTGGAATCGCCTGAAAAGAAAAGAAAAAACAAGAAAAACACACATTTATAGACAATTACACCGAGGAAAATCCTGAACAAAAGGCAACGTCATCTACAATTCAAATGCTCGCGCAGCAGCCACTCATGAAAAATCAAGCAATTAACCCACTGCTCGATATCTCTTCCTCCAGATTTAACGAGGCATCACAAAATTTTTGTCCTACGCCCACACACACTCACACATATCCACTTATAGCACAGCTCGAAGTCCTCCACCGAAAGATACACAATTGCACACATAAATGCGCGTGCATACATACACGCGCGTCAGTATGAGCAAGCACAAAAGAACTAAAATGAAGGAGAAATAGAAGGAGGAGGATGCACTCAATGAAGCAGAAGTACCCTCTCCGAGCTCTTTTCGTTTCCCGTATCAGCTTCGATACGTACATTCGGCAATTACGTCTCGAAAAATTTGCTTCGTTCGTAAATAATCCAAGACTGAGAAAGACAGAGAGAGAGAGAGAGGGAGAGAGAGAGTCCCCTCCAAGCCTATCACCAAAGACACACCCACCAGTGCGTCCAGCAATAAAGCCACCACCGCATCGCGCGGCCTGTCGCTACGCTTTTCTCTCCATCTCCCGGCTGAAAAATACATTTTTCCACATTCGCGAACAGCCGCAGCGCACCAAAGTGAAATGCATCAAAAACGTCGAGTTAACGCGCGTGCCCGCACACACACACACACACACACACACAGACACATGCGCCAACACGCACACATTTATATTCACACCGTTCCTCGCGACAAATTCACCGACGGCGCGCCGTTTTAAAGTCGAAAAACTTATTCCAACTCGGCGCGCACTTCTGCATCTCTCTCTCTCTCTCTCCGCTGTCTTACACTCGCCGTCTTTCTCTCGCACACTCGCCAACTCCCTGTTCTGGGGGTGAGGGCGAGGGGATATAAAGGCTGCAGTTATGCGCCCTCTCGTCTTTGCCGCGCGCGCTCGTTGCCCCCCCTTTTGCGAAATAATTAATGGCTGTTCGTGCCGTCGAAAGTCCCTGGCTAGAGAGAGAGAGAGAGAGGGAGGGAAGCAAATGAAATTATGATTTAGCCCCCTACACAAGCATCGCTCTGGGTGGGTTGAAGCTACTTAAGGAGGCCAACGTGTTAACGCACCCGCACACACGCGCGCGAAATCGTAGGAGGGAAATTAGAAATATAAAATCGACTTTGAACTCGTGCACGTATTATAAGAGAGGGGGAAAAAGTTTTGCATGTATTAAGAGGGCGCGATATTTCCGCGATTCCAGGGAACGAGAGTGGGCGCCGGGTATATACTTTCTGCCTCTCTGGTGTGTAAATTTATCGGCGCGAAAATTTCATTTGCCAAGCGAAGATATTATCAAAGAGTTAAAACCCCGCCGTGTAGGTATAAGTATATGCGACCATGAGTTTCTCTCGCAGTGTGTGTGTGTATTTTCGGAATGGGTTTTATTTGCTACGTCGCTTAAGTTTTATTCGTAACAACAATGTGGTATTCGTTGTTTCACCAGTAATTTAGATTTTGGAAAATTGGTACGGATGTGCATTGATGTTTATTGGGCTGAAAACGAAAAGGGAATATCGTTTTATAGCTCTTTAAAGTGTAATTGTTATTATATGATTGCTCGAAAATTAAACAATGTATATAGATTGTATGTACAAAGTAATTTCACAGATGTGAAATGATTCGAAAATTTGAATTGTTTGTCCAGGAATCATGACATAATGCACAAATTTATTCAACATTACATTCAGTGCAATTTTTTGTTAAATCTATGACGATGACATTTACTAAATAGTTACACAATAATTTTTTCGAGAAATGACCCAGTGATTCGACACGACTAGTAAATGAATAGCACTAGTATCTGGACGCGTTCGACTAATCACAACCAAGGAAATCGTTCAGACACTGGGGGTATCTAATCGCTAGTACGTGTTCTTGAGTGTCTATTCACTGGGTCTTTTACCTTAATATGACTTTATTTTTCTTTGAAATAATTGTTTTCTTTGATAGTCGTCGAAAATATATGTTCCTGAGATTAATTTAGTTTTAAGTCAACCAAGTAAGGGTAGCGAGTAATCCACCATACTTGCGATTTTCTCTACCAGACCGACGAACAGGAAATTTATTTTCCTCTGTTGGATTAATATGTAATATACTATTGTATTTTACTTGTAATGCAATGTACTGTTACTCTGGATAAATAAATAAATAAATAAATTCTTGATCATTACAGTAATTTGAACATATTATATTTCGTATGCTTTAATTGTATTTATCCACCAAGTGTGCATGTTTTCATGCTGTGGACATGGGGTATTATATACACATCGAGGTGATGATGGTTCGTCACTATTAGTGAAAGTTTGGCTTCTCACGTTAGTGGCGACGATTCCTATATGGAATTTTCTTTCGTGTGTCAACATCGTTTCATTCTCGATCGTATTTGGACGTGTGGAGAGAGAGAGAGCATTTGAACACACACGAACGATGAGTCCCTCACGTGTTTGTAAAGCATGTTGTATCAGTAGTAAGTTATATCGATTTAATATGTTGCGTATTCATAGATGATTTGTAGCAAATGCCGTAGTTTTTCTTCAATATGTTACGATTGTGTCACTGGCTGCCGAAAACTGTAAGTGTGATATAAAAATTAGATATGTAATTTCTAATCGTAGAAATATTACACCTATCTTTTTAATGTATTTTTTCTTTTTTATGCTGTTAAATAATTGAGTAAAAACGATCCTTTAGTTAGCTGCACATTCACATTGAGCACTGTTTATTTTCTTTGTAAACTTTTAAAATATTTACAATGTCTTTAAAATTGAGAAAGTTATGGTGTCGAGAAAATTCGGGTTTTTTATAGATCGTTTTAATCGAATTAAATATAGTTGACATAAAACGGTTTTCACGCACTGCTGATAGATTCATAGGTAATTTTCAAGTTTATATTTATTAAAAGATCTGGATAACCCGTTAAAATTAATTACAAAATATCAAAGCTACTTTTCAGTAACACTTTAATTATTAGGTGTCCCGTTCCGCAGAAAGATTGGCAAATTTTTTCGGTCGATCGTAAGCGAATCAGAGGGTTAAATAGGGAGGATCTTTATAAATTAATTACTAAGATTAACAATGAAAATTCAAACATTTATTTACGTATTTCACGCTCTGTCAACGATTCAGAAAAAAAGAATATTCCACGCGAATATTCCAAGTGTAAAAGATTGATGTTTAATTAGCGTAAGCAATTACGCGGCACTTGCGAAAAAGCTTCTTTGTTGTTATCACTTTCTTTTAAGTGCTTTGTAAGTCTTTTACAAAATGGCTTGCTTTGTTTCAAACCATTAGTAGGATAAATTAATTTGTGAGATTGACAAAAAACGAGGACATTTACTTTCGTGCTTTTGACATCGTTCATTTGAAAAACTTACTTGCTGCACAAAAAATCGATAGTTAGTTTTACAAAGGGTGACTGTATTAAAATAAAACCTTTAAACGATATTGATTCCGATCGAGCGTAATAGCGTGATATATTGATATAAATTAATATTCTAAAATTGGTTACTATCTGTAACGATAGGCACTTTAATTTGGTAATTTATATCTCTTATAAATATTCCCCTGAGAGCATAAATCTTCGTATAAATTATCATATTAGATTTATCGAAGCTCTACGGCGACTGTTTGAAAGTGCAATAACTTTCCAAAAGTTTAATTAACGCTTTTGTTTTATTCATGTTATGCATAATCTTACATCCCACGTGCTTAACTCCATCGAGTAAAGATTTTCCTCATTATAAATGAATACTTGCTTTTGTATTGTTACACAGGCTTCCTAGTGCATTTGCATAAAGATAACTTTGTTTTATAATAAGATACGATGCTTTGTGCTACCATTAAAAATTTTATATCTATTTACATGAAAGTGAATATTCTATAATTGAAACCGGTAATTTTTGTCATTCACTTTTTGTATCTTAAAATATATATAGCCATGAATGAATTTTAATTGCAACACTTGAAATATTCATAAGTATACTTAACATAAAAACTGAATGTTTATGCTCTTCGAGTATTAAAACTCAAAGAAAATTCTTTCATGAAAAAATCTCTTTACAATGTTGAAGACCAAGAGTATTTAATAGCTTCTTTATATATATATAAATACTTTATTTACTAAAACTTTTAATTAAATTAAACTCCAGAAAAAAGGACCAATTAATTTCACCTCCTGTTCTTAACTCTAAAAAAAGTGATTGTCGTATGTTGCGAAGAATTTAAAGACATGATTTAATTGATTACGGGTAGATATCCGTTTTGAATGGCATCAAAATTTATAAAATGTGTTTTTATAAATCAATATCTTAATTCAAATTTATGAAAGAACTATTTATTTTCGTTTGAATAGATTCCTAAACAAATCATTTAGTCCGTCATTCTTTCAGAGTTTATATATTAAACGACTTTATTTTAAACTAAATTCTGTTCTAATATGATGCTCTAACCTTAAAAATTAGAATGCGTAGCAATCTATTGTTTTGTATGACACTAATATTTTCTGAGATAGTAATATTAATATGTCTAATATTAATAAAAAAAGGCACATAAAGAGGAAAGTAGTTTTTTAATATTTAAGTTTTTATCAGAGTCTAATCAATGATCGACATTTGTGCATTTAAATTATGTCGACCAGCCAAGTTAATAGTAAATTTTGATAAAGTAAGCTTAATTTATTTCTACAATTTCAACATTTCAAACTGCTTTTCCATCTATCCAAGAAGCTTTCGCGATAGCACAAAAAAGTTTGATATAAAGTCTCTCACCTGCGCGAGCAACAACGTAAAATAATTTCTCACTCCGCGCGCTCGGGTAAAGTAGCTTTACCGCAGGAATCCCGCCGTTACAACCTGTTGAAAAGGACGGCTGCTCTCGCAAACAGGCCCTTAACGCACCCAGCCTATTCATTTAGTAACTTTTAACAGTCTTCTTTGATCTCCGATCCGGCGCAAGCCTATCGCTATACGTGTGTGCCGTACGTTGCGACGCATCTGCATACCTCTCGCGCGCTTACGGGCGGCGCGCGCACAAAAGGCAAAATATATAAGCTCGGTCGGCGCGCCGTCAAAGCAGAAATGAAAGACATACGTTTACCTTCTTATACACCGATGCAGATCCCCCATAAAGGCCCAGATAGAGAGAGAGAGAGAGAGAGGGAGAGAACGGGCGGAAAACGATCAATGAAACGGAGGAGGGGGATGGGTTCACACACCGAGCGAAATTCCCTAGCAAGCTTATTAAGCACCCTCACTCAGGGAGTCTCTCTGTGTGTCGACGCAAAGTCAAATGGCCTGAGCAAGTAAACGCTCTCTCTCTCTCTCTCTCTCTCTCTCTCTCCCTGTGGAAGACGACGGAGAAGAGCTCCCAACGCAATCAGCTTGTGTCTTTTCAGCGCCGCGGCAGCCAGAGAGTACCACCACCACAGGAGTGCGCGCAGAGAGACGCGGGGAGAGAGAGAGAGAGAGAGAGAGAGAGAGAGAGAAGAGTAGAGAGACGATGTTGGCGGTGGGTGGGATTTTGTAATACCCGACAATCGGGAAAGCGAATGAAGCGGGTGGAGAGAGTAAGGAGAAGGGCGGCCCGCGCTTGCACCATTGTTAGGCGTCCGTAATGAATGTCGGATGAAGGCTTGCCGGATTACGGCTTTATTGAGTCAGCGAACGCGAGCGCGCGACCTCTTCCCTTTTCTCTCTCTCTCTCTCTCTCTCTCTCTCTCTCTCTCTCTTGCTCGCCGATTCCCTCTCATCCTATATGTATACCTCATCCCCCTGGATTGGCCGATTCTTATCGAATAAATGCTCGAAAAACAGTATTTCTACCGACGCTATATACTTTCTCGTTATTAGCCGATGTTGCTGCTGCTGCCGCTGCGGGGCGGCTTTGTGGTTTTTTTTTTCTGTTCCCATTCTAGAAGTTACGGGGTGGACAGGATGATGGATCAGGAATGAAAAGGTTAGGCTTTGTTTATGGGATGCAATAAGAGGTTAAGATTTGGGGTAACATTGTGAGTGGACAGGATCAGATATGTGAAAAATCCGTCTAGTTCATTGTTGAGATGAATTACATACATTTGCATACATTTAGTTTTTGTATGACTAGTACATATCAAAGTATTTTCACACGAATAATCAAGTTTAGTTGACAGCTTTTCAAAAATCTAACAAGCTTCAGGAAATCTTGTGTCGCAACCTCTTTCATTATTCAAATAGATTCCTCATGACGTGCGGAATCTGGACGTGCGAAAAGCAGATGTTACTCTAGAATAATTGAATTGAATCAGTTTATTTGCACAAAAGGGAAAGAAGCGATCGAATGTTATAAGTAATTTTTAATGTTTTAACTGTATTTATTTGACGCTTCAAAACTCTGGGATACGATAAGTCAAAATCAATCAATTTCCAGTTAAAACCAGCGCGTAATCAACGCATTTTCAAAGCTCGCTTGCGCGATCTCCATGACTCTAATCACGCGGCGCTTCTAATGCCACAACCACTCATCTAATCTCACCAAAATGACGTAACTCGTTCTATTTTATCCGAGTTTAACCTAAAATCCTACTATCCCACCACGTACCCGATTATTTCCATTGTTCGCGCTCTAATGCATTATTAGAACGGCTATGTCCGATGTGGGTAGGTATAACGCAAGCAATTTAATTATGTATTAGTCAATGTTGTTCTTTCACTCTTATTTTACACCATCTTCTTACAGAATTCCAAGCTGCAAGTGTTCATTTAAATAAGCTTCGCCTTTGTTATCATTTAGGTATTGCATCTTATTTGCTCTTTGTAATTTACAACTACTATATTTGCCTTGCATATTTGTACACTAATTTTATATTATTTTTCTAGAATCAAATTGTTCGAAACAAAATTCTATTTTTAAAGAGTGTGTTAAACATATTTATTGCTTAATGACACTTTTAAGCTACGCTAATGAAAATGAACTCAGTTTGGTGATCAATACTCAGCATTTCAAATTCTATCACGTACATATTCAAAATGATCGTTATAGGTCATACAATATTACGCTTTACTATCAATACGAATGTACTATTATTTTGTATACATTTATAAAAGATTTACAGTTATAATGTATGTTTATAACATACTAATATAATGATGTTATACATCGAATCCCATAAGAACTATGAGTATTATCAATTGTGTGTCGATTCGAAATGTAGTAATGTTATATTTATTTAAATTCTAAAGATCTTCAAAAAATAACGAATTTAATCTGATAATTAAAAGTGATAAATAGCGTTTACTCCGTAAACATAAATATTTATCAGTGTCCCGATACCATCATTATAACTTCAGCGCTATACATGCATCTCAGAGCAGAAGGAAGATTGTTGCATATTTGCTTATCCAATCTAGTAAAATTTTCCTTATGTATACTTCGACGATCCTACCTCGTGCATGATATAGCGAACTAGTTAGAGTGAAGTTTTCCATTTGTTCAACTTTTCAATGGCGACACGAGTTTAGTAAAGATCGACTCATGAACACAATACATATTGACCTCGTCCCCACTTAATGCAGATAAACATGAGTTTTACATTTTCAAATTTAATTTTACGAACGCGTGTATTCAAAAGTGATTTCTGTCCTTAATTTTATTAAAAGCAATAAAAACTTCAGTCTTAGCAAAAACAAAGATAATTCAGAGCACTGATTACAAGTACAAATCCCTCGTATCCGATGAACAAGTTTCTGCTTGTGTAAAAATAGAAAAGTTCGCAAACAGTTGTAAAAAAACGGGCCGAATGAAAGGCACAACGAGAAAGGAAGGCAAAGAGAGCGAGAAAAAGCGCTCGCGAGAGAGGCAGAAAGCGGATACTCAAAAAACGATCATACCTCGAAATCGCAAAGTCACTTTATGGTCTGGAAAAAGTTTAACCATTTCTGTCTTGCAAACAATCATTCCATATAATTTTTACGACCGCTTAGTTTCCAAAGAGTAATAAAGATCTTCATGAAAAGTATACACGCACCTACAATCGAACTAAAGAAAATCTCATCATTTCCAATCGACCAATGAGGCAACCATAAATAAAAAATAATGCAGACACAGGAGCACCGGTAAATACATTGTAGTTTGAAAATAGCTTTGAAGGTTTAGAAGTA
>UELU01139963.1:55921-68573 GCA_900490025.1 Megastigmus dorsalis | reverse complement strand
GGGGGGGGGGGGGGGGGGGGGGGGGATCGCACGTGCCTTCTCTTTCTCTGTCTCTCTCTCTCTCTCTCTCGCTTATCTGAGCTTCGCCGGAAGAAAATTAAAGCGCCGCGCACGGGAAGACGAAGGGCAAGAACGTGTGGAAGAACCGCCGCGGTTGGCGTTCGGACGCTCGTTACGGGTTTTATGAGGCGCGCCCGCGAGCTTTACTTTTATTTTTCCTACGGCCAGTTTTACTCTCACCCCCTACCTGTCCCCGCGCACACACTTTTTCTTCCCATCTTCCCTCGTCCTTCTTTCCTTTTTTCGAACCTTCTGCATCTAGCCCCACCTCCCTGCACTCCCTCTTGGGCTATCTATCTCTGTGTCTAATTAATAATGTTTTTCCAAAAGAGTTAGTGAGCGGTCGGCATTTTTTGGCGGCCTCGGCACACCCTCGGACTCTGAGCTTTTAGATTGCTCTAGTGAATTTCCATTGCGTGCACCAGTTATGGTTTATATTAAAAAAATGCATGTAAACGTAAATTCTGTCTATTGATTCCATTTATTGAAAGAAAATTGGATGTACTATATCTATGACAATATAAAAATCCTAAAAGTCTACAGAAAGTGTTATTTAAAAATATCCTTACTTTATATTTCTCTTTCTAAGAGTTTACAATGAATAAAAGAAACAGTACGATAATATTATTCAAATGTCGCACTACGTCGACCGTTCCATGGCATTGCCCATCTTAGATCCTCGCATAGCTTACCCCGCAAGCTCAGCCGAAAAAAGCGCTCGTCCGCCACAAAACGAGCGGTGTTTCTTTTCCGTTCGACTCGAATTTCCGATGGTCGACTTCCTCCCTCGTCGTCGTCGTCGTTGTTCCTCTCGAAACGGCAGGAGCAATTATCTCGAGGGGAGGAGGTAGCTGTGCAGATAATTTCGAGACAATTAAGGGCCGCGCGTCCACGCGTATAAAAGAGCAAAAATTAAAAGCGCCCAGATTACTTCCTCACCGTTATGTCCTCGTCATCGTCGCATAATACACGCGCAGCAAAGAGTCGAGAAGAGAGATAAAGAGGGAGCTGGGTAGGGAACTGGCAGGTGGCAGCAACGCGGCCCGTGTTAACAACGATGCTAATTGCTTCGGCGAAGAAACAATGGAGCGCGCGCGCGCGAGGGCCAGACTTCTGTGAGAGGGAGCGAGCTCCGCCAGGACGCATAGGAAAATCGAGCGGAAGACCCCCGACACGGCGAAGGGAGAGAGAGAGAGAGAGAGTCGCTGCTGCTGCTGCTCGTAACGACAAGGCGTAAGAGGAAGGAAGGAGCGTCGAGTGGATTCGTGGGACGCGGACGGCGGCGGTGGCGGCGGGTGGAGAAGAAGGAGGAGGCTAGAGAAGAGACAGGGAGGAAGCATAGAAGTTTAGTGGATCCAAGAGGTACTAATGGAAGTGCAGAGCTATAACGCAGTAAGAGGATGACGATTCTGCGGTGAATCGCAAGGTTCTACCCTCTCTCTCTCTCTCTCTCTCTCTCTCTCTCTCTCTCTCTCTCTCTCAGTGCGCGAGCGTGTCTTGAGTGCGAGTATAGAGGGGCTGGGTAGAACACAATCCGGCCGCCGGTCGTATGCCGTGCGGTTATTGTCTACGAGAACGCGAAGATCGTTTGGCGACAATCGAACACAACGCGAATCCCTCAGCATGCAGCTTTGATGCACTTAGACAACGCATCGGGCTTCTCGGGTATAAGCAAGCGGAAATAATTGACTAGCGGTTTGTCAATGGAATGCGAATGATCGTGCTTATTCGGGGGTGTCGAAATATAGATAGCAAACTTTTCCAGCTCGCCTCTGTACCTTCGCGAACGAATGCGCTTATTTTCTCACCGTCTATATAGAGCTGCTTCTGCCTCGATCCTTTGTTACCAAGAATAACAATTCAAGTCTCGAGAGTCGGAGCGCGTGGTATTATATACAGCGCTTGGCCGCGTGGATATAGTAGTAGTCTCAGGGTCGCGTGCACAGAATTCGATCGAAATTTTGCGGATGCTCTGTTTTTCCAAAGTGCGCGAGAGCGGAAGGAAGAAAAGCACCGAACCCCGGCGAAAAGCACACAAACACAGTCCGCCGGGGTTATTTTGGTATGGAAAGCGCGGCAAGTGATTCTCTCCCACTCTCTTTCTCCTTCTTTCTCGTAAGAAAAAGAGCACCTTGGATGATTGACGATGTTTCTTGGGTTTCCGGCCACGCCGAGGAGGTAAAATCGTGCGCACGAGAAACAAAGTTCCCGGTGGAAATGAAAAGTTGCGGTGGAGGAGGGGGACTGCTCTGCGGGCATTACGCGCTGGGAATACGGGATAATGACGCTCGATTTTTAATGGTTTATAAGGTATCGGCGAATGAATATATCTCGGGGAGAGGGGCGAGGGAGAGAAAAGAGAGAGAGAGAGAGAGCTTATTTCCGTGATTTTTCCAGACATCGTTATAAGTTGCCTTGAAATACGAAATATCCTCATCGTTATGCATGATGGATTTATATCTGTCAAACTGCAGAGTGCCGGCATAGCGCGGGTAGTGGCGGGGGAGGAAGAAAGTTACCCAGAACTTGCCGTGTTACTACGTTTAATGCCTGCGCGCATTAAAACTTGCCAGGGATTTTATATACGAAGGGCGCGCGCGTGGCTCTATCGGCTTTACTCCGCGAGCGCCGCTGTAAGATATAGAAATTTCCTTGGTCTTGGCTATAAGGAATAGCGTAGTCTTTTATGGACTCACTTTTACCGACTCGCTTTTTTCGGCCGGTTACGCGGTTTTTCGAAATTACTTTTTTTAATTGCTGCCCGACTCGCTTTCGACTGTTTCTACTTTGCGTTGAAAGTAGCTTAGTGAAACATTTTGTGCTAAATGTCTAAAGGTTTACATGCACTTCAATATTTGAATCCGGAAAAGAAAAATATTTTTTACGTATATGATAATATTCTTTTAAATTAATTCACATGCGTCAATATTAAACCTCTTATTGGTGTATCACAAAGATTCAATCACTAGTAAATTAATGATATTTTCAATTAATAATTTAAGCCCTGCAAATTACATTGGCAGTGCTTATTCAAAAAGATATCGATTCAACTGAAAAGCTATATTATACTCTAATATATGACGTCAGTCAAATTTAGGAATAACCCATCCATTATACGCTCTCGAATTGTTACATTACGATTATTTTATTACATTGATAAAAATTTTCTTAGTTATGTATACATGTTATTCAACAATAAAAATCCGTATTATAGATTTGTTATTATTGAAAGAAAAGGAAAAACATATAATATAATATATATATATAGCCGCCAGTAAGGTGCAATTATTAATAAATCATTCGCTTATTCTCGAGATGGATTGAACGATAACAAAATCATCCTCGCATTTTCCCCCTACGTAAGATATTCATTGATCCGGATAAATCAAGCATCCAAGACCATCTTCATGAATACACGTATAGTACCAGCGAAAATATGTACCGCAGAATCGAGATCGGAGAAATACAATATCCCCGATGCGGCATATTCCCTTTTATTCCCCGCCGCACGCGCGTAACATTATGCGGGATCCTCGATTTCCCGCCAGCATCGAATGCCCATAAACCGACACTTGCGCCCGCCGCGCCAATATTACGCTTGTGCGCGGTATTATCCCGAAGTCGGAACGCGTCGCGGCACTAAAGGGTTCGGTTCTCTAATTGCCAGAGGCAGTAAGAGAAGTAGCACCTCTCTCGCTTATCAAAGATACACCCATTATATACCTGTATATGTTTGGGAGGGAAGCGCGGCAAAAGTCGCCAGGCGCAATACATCCAAATTGCAAGTTTCTCCACGTGGCTGTGGATATAGTTAGTGCTTAATACTGTGTTTCATGCACACGAGAGAGAAAGAGAGAGGGAGAGAGAGAGGGAATCGAGTTTGTGCACAGCGGGCGAGGCGCAACGATACGCCAACGGCAACTCGCAAGTTCTCGGGGCCAGTGTGCATGTATGAAGGAATTGCGGGCGCGCACGGAAACATTCCCGAAGGACTCTTAACCGCGTGATATCCAAGCCGATGCTGATGCTCTGCACGAGAGACCCGTAGATGTTGGGATATAATGCGAGAAAAGGGAAACGAATGCGCGAGCTCGCAGCGATAAAGTAAGTTTTGCAGCTTAACGCGAATGTACGGCTTTATTAATTCGAAAAGGAGAAAGTTGAGATTGTGTTTTAACCTGTTGCGAGCGGCATGAATACGAGTTAACTAGGATGAAAGCGAACGTTTTATGGTTGTTATTGTTTCGCATAACGATATTATCTGTACACGTTTAGTTTTCCGGTTTATTGCTTGCGGTCGCTTACAGGAACACAGAATATGTGCTAGACTGTTTTACTCATTTAGCAAAAACATTTAATAAATTTCTTCTGATATTTAAATAACAAATAAATAAATTTAAAAACTAGCAAGTAAAAAGTAAAATTGTAATTTTTGAACTAAAACGTATTTTCACTATGTCATTCAAAGATTCAACTCTGCATTCGGAGAAACGTCTAGAACACTTTTTACGCCTTCTAGTAGAATACTAAACCAGTTTTCGGAAGAAAAAAAGGGAAACGGCTCTTAAAATAGTTTCAGCGCTCGCGGAGCATGCATCTACCCAAACTTAATACGGGTCTCGTACAGACAGACGCACACCGAGAGAGAGAGAGAGAGAGAGAGAGGGATAGTGGGAGAGATATAGAGAGCAAAACGAAACTTCGACACTTAATCGCGAGATAATCGCGGGCCATCAGTTTGGCTAAACCACTGCACGCCCACACACACACCCACACACACACACACCCACACACACACATAAACACACCTATACACACAAGCCATATCTCGAAGTACCCGAAGCATAGAGATTCTAGGCTCACCGAAATGCGCACATATAATCCCCCCCCAGCGCGGAGCTGCTGCTGCTGCTACTGCATACGAGGTCAACCGCGGAATCTCGCGCTAGTGGATGGTTAAACCTTACGTGGCTACTTGCATAATTCACCAGACGACGCACATATCCCGAAGATATTGAGGTCGCGTGCAGGGCTGCTGCACTAGAGGAAGAGAGGAAGCGTGTGTGAGAGAGAGAGAGAGAGAGAGATGAAGAGCGTCTTATATATTCACCGGGAGTTCCTGTGTATAAGTAGGCGTCTGAGGTGAGCTATAAGCGATGCCAGTGGAAATCGTATTCCACGGACGAGTGCGATTTATTCCGGCGCATCGGAAATGTAGAGCAGACGCGTATATTACGGCCTGTCTCGATGTTATAAACTCGCGATGTGTGTGTGTGTCTATTATATGTATATATATACGGCTCAGAGCAGACGTGTATTTTATTGGTTAGGCATAACGATGTTTATTAGAGGGTCCTGGTTTCGGCTGTTTGCTTATACGATGCGTAAATAAGAGATTTGACGATCGGATTTGCAGGCCGCGAGCGAGGCTCGATTGGAATATCCATTTAATTATGCATCCACAGAGTAATATGCGTCTATTGACTATATCCCATATAAGTCATGGTATTGACTTATTTTTCAGATCTCTTGTGAAATGAGGTTTCGCTTTTTTGGGAAATCGATTTTCTGCTTTAGAACTTATTTTCTGAAAAGGATCACGTGGAATTGTTCTAATATTTGATACTGAAAAGTAGTATTAAACTTTACATTAATGCTCTCGTATGTAAGTCAAAATAAATAATGTTAAGTAAAGCTTATTAACTTGCACGGAAATGCTGAAAATGTAGTATTAAATCTCTGCAAGAATTCAATCACGATGCAAACGTTTTCATTCAGTACAGCTCGAGTCTTACAATGGCGAAAATTGATGCAATAACGTCGGTGCAACGCAGCTCACAGAAAGATTATTTATTTCCCCGGGTACACCCACTTTTAGATGTGCCTCGCCGTAAATGGAGTTATTTTATTCCGCACAAAAGACGAACATTTTCCAAAAGTAATTACTCGTACAAATACGAAATTGAATTTCTTGTGCACGGGCATACCGGTCTTCTGGGCTGCACCGTGAAAATTCCCATCGTTGGAAATATCTTTTTCTCGCGCAAATCTTAACTGTTTTTTTATCTCGAAGGGAGAAGATGGAGGAGAGCTGAGTACAGCACCAGAGAGTTGTGTGCAAGCAAACTCTTTCGCCACTGCCCTTGCCTATTGAACATTGCACCTCTCACTTACGGCTATACCGAAATTACTCTATATCGCTTGGCGATGCAATGAATTGTATTAATAGTATATTAAATCAAATAATTGGACGTAATCCGAGTTCCTCACGAATTTTATTTTATGATCAACTTTTTAATAACAAAAGAATACGCGAAGAATTCTGAATGAATGCAATGTAGAGTTCTTTTTCAATTCCTATAAAAGAATTTTAATATAATTCTGTTGACGAATTCTTATGAATTCATTTGGATTATGTATACCGTCTGGGAACCCGATGCTCTCGAGTTGAGTATTTTATAGCGAATAGTGATACTCTAACGTCCAGACTTTACATGCAATGAGATGAAAAAAATTAGCCTAACCCTGAGTTCTTCTAGCTTAAGCACAGATCACTCGAGCTTCAAATATTTCCTTATTCAATAATACGTATTAAATCTTCATGCCAGAATGTCTTCTTGCAAGTGTTTGTAAGTTACATCTCTAGCGTCCGTCTCAGAGTCACGTGGTCACACCGATTCGCAGTAGGTGATTCAAATCTGCTAACTTCGCCTTACCGATTTTTTAGCCAGTTTCTGTCGATATACCGTCACAAGGTAGTGGGGCTTCTAGGTAGAGAGCTGTGTACAGTAGCAGAGAGGTGTGTACACAAAAAAAAGTGTGTGAAAAAGAAGCGGGAAAAGAAGGGCTGAATGACGTTGACAGAGCGCATTGCTCGACAGGTATAAAGAAAAGAATCTGATATTCGGCTGCATCCATTTCGAGCCCTTGGAATCCCATGTGACTATGAGGCCACTCTCAAATGCGTAAATATGCTGACCAAATCCTACGTATGTTTCGAGTTTATTATGTCTTAAATTTAACGTCAATGATGCATGAATACAACAAAATAACATTTGTTCAATAATAAAACATGTGAAATGTACCCATGTGAAATGTACTCTATGTGTATAAGCTGGCATAGAGATAGTGCCAATCGATTAGACAATGCTTTTTATATTTAAATAGACTATAGGTAGTATAGCAGATCAATTTCAATTTGCAATAGAACTATTACCGATAGTGTCACTATTGATTTATGCGTCGCAGTAGTAAACTGAATGTATGCTTGGCATTACTAAAATTTTACGTTCAACAGTTGTAAAATTAATGTCCTTATGTATATATATACGATGCGAAATGGTATATTATATCTAGGCTTTATGAATTTAGAAATCTCGTAAGTTTTACTAGCACATCAAAGCTAATAGCAGAAGAAATGATGGGCAAAAAAAAAAGGAAAAGTAAAGGGAGCTAAGAAAAGAAAGGAGCGCACAGAAATAAACAAACCACTCGAGAATAAAACGGGGGAAACATAAGGGTAAGCGATGGGAAAAAGGAGTTTAAATAAAGAGAAGCCCTGCGAGTAAAAAGTATCTCCCACGAGGCAAATCTTTATTCTCTTGTAAAGAAAGGACTCGAAAAGTGAGAAGGAGAGAGAGAGAGAGAACGAGGGACAACGAGCTTCGGTTCGGTTTTTTACCCACAAAATAGAGAGTCGCGAAGAATACTGCGCGGTCTTCTTGCTTTTTTACTCCACTTTCCTGTTTTCCTATGCGTCCGCCGCCGGATTTTTCGTCGCAAAGCTTGCATGCCCGCAAAATTTCATTCCATGGACCGTATTGACGACAGAACAGATCTTGACCGTAGGAGATCGCATATTTATCCCACATTTGTTGCACTATACTTTCCTTCGGCCTTTTTACCCTCTTCCTGTTTCCGCTACTTCAATGAGCATGAATTATGAATGTTATGCTCCTTTTCTTCTTTTCAGTTTTTCTTTTTCCCCTCTATAATAATACAATTGAATGTATCGATAACATGTACCTATACATAAATTGCTTGATCATATGGCGGAAATGAAAATAAGCGCATAAAGGAATTGATATCGTGGTTCGCGCGATCGTAATGACACGATACAGCAAAGATAATTTCCTGAATGCTTGCAACATCCGCACGTTTATCGCTCATCATTATCATGCACCTGGAAGCAAAATTAATAAGACCTTCATTAATTAACCTTCTTCTACAATTTTTCAATGGTACTCTTTGTGCATCTGCAACCTAAATAAAATCAAAGTCGCTAGACTTTCGAGTAGCGGTAATTACATCATCTGGAGTGTATACGCACCTGAGGCCAAGCCAACAGATGTACATACATGCTACCCAAGTTCGCATTTACGATCGTGAGAAACCCCTTTGAAATGATATTCGCTTGGCGAACACAGCCGAATAAGAATCTCAACTTCATACACGCGAGAATGTAAGTCTCGGCGGAGATCCTAGATTTAATTAAAATATCATGCATGTTTACAAAGGGGGAGAGAAGAAATGAAAGCCGAGTAGCTGCAGTGCAGCGACGCTATATCAGCTGCTCCGTTAACGAAAACACAACGTGTAAACGGAGTTATGATAAAGGAGCCGTGGCGAGTATAAAATCTTGGGGCGCATAATGATGTCTTCCTTGCTTGCGACTATACTTTAAAGTCTGCGCGCTTAACTCATTGCGTGTATATACACTAAATTTTGCTTTTCTGTCTTTATTTTCGGCTGGCGTACTACGACCGCATGGTGATACGATCGCTTCGAAACAACAAGCAGTGCTGCAAGCTATTATTATTATTACCATTACTGTTATTGTTGTTATTATTGTTATTTAATGAACATTACGCACGAATAATTCAGTGAGATATAATGTTGCAAGCTATGAAAACTTCAAATGTAGTTTCGATAACAAGTCTTGAAGACAAAGTGAAAAACTCCTGCAGTTTTTTTCTAAGTAATTATATCATTCAAAACAATTTTACATATTCTGTCGCTAATATCTTTGGATACAGAAGACCAAATACACAGAAAGCACGTTCGCTCCCAAAGTATATTATACATTACGGTATACGGTCTCGATATCGTAGATACCGAACACCGTGAAATTAAGCGTGCCCCCGAGAAAAATAATGGTGAAATAAATACCCAATACCCAAACTTTTCTCCGTGCAAAAAGAGTTTATTTATCAAAGTAAAATCTTTTCAGAAAAGTAGCGTTTAATTATGCAATGACTAACCTGTTCAGAGCTCTAAAGTTACTCAAATACGTAAGTATAAGTAATCATTGGAGGTAATCATTTGAGTGATCTAGACGAGCTCCTTGCGTACGTGCTAGTATAGCCGTTGTGCGAACCTTCGCCTACGATGCACTCATTTAGCCGCTCACGCATTCCAAGATTGTCACGTAATAGCGCATCTTCCTTATGAGCACACGTGCTTCTCGCATATAATATTCGCGTCTGCCGCGTCTTATATGATTATATCACCTATGGTCGCCGCTCCAACTTACCAGCACACTCTCGACTACTACTACACTCACATGCGCAAGTGTTCGCGCATTTTCACAGGCGATTACGTGCTGCAACTACGGCTTCTCTCCGCGGATAATCAAAACTTTGTAATGAAGAAGAAACTAAAACCGTTAGTGCAAGTACCGAACTACAGGATGAAAGCTGCGTTTTATTTTGCAATTAAGTAGAATCGTTTCGATCCAAGATAATATATCACACTTTTAATGCAATCCTCAAAGTTGATTATACGGAAAAATTTTCAAAGATTATAGCAAGATTGTATAAGATAGCGAAGACCGCATTCGCTTGATGATAACGTAGCCGTAGATATAACACCTGATCGGATTATTCCGCGAAGCATCGATCGTATTGATAATTTTCACAGTAGCCATGATATTTTCAATGCTTCGCACATAAAGCAACATCAATGAGAATATATGCAGAAGCACACAATTATTGCAAAGGCTTCGATTTGATACTTCATTCAATTCCAAATCAAATCGAGTTTAAGTTTCAAAGTTCACATATATACGTAATTCCTGGATAATTTGCTGGATGAAAGCCATGAATCTTGTTCATCAAATATTCATCAAATTGATGCTTTAAATTTATTATGGTCCAGTCAAACAGATCGTTAATTTTATCGAACAGAGAAAATGCAAAAGGAATATAAACCAAAACAAAGTACACAGAAATACGCAGGCATTTCCTATAAATCAAAATTCTATAAAGGGTAGTGAGCAGCGATCGACAGATTCGCATATTATTAAATATCTGCGTTTACGTACGAAACACTTTCCAATAAAATCGAAAGCGCGAATGGTGCGCGATGCCTTGAAAGCTAATCCTCTTAAACGATGCACTCTCAAGAGCTAATGCTCTCGCACCGTATTAAAAAAAAACATCATCCCCACAGCAAAAAAGAAAAGAAGGAAGGTGGAGCAATAGAGATTACGCACTTTTACAACGCTCCTCTTAATTCTCTACTTTAATAGAGCTAAAAAGCTTCAGCGAGTGTACGTAAAAATAAAAAGAAAAACGCGCTTGAGGGGAGGGGTGGGGGTGGGGGCGAGGTACGAAGTATAAAATGCGTCGACGTCGACGACGTCCGGTGAAATTTTCATCAAGCGCGCATACACACACACACCGGCATCGCTTGCTCGTCTCGGGTATATTATAGCCCTTTGCGAGTGCCGGCGATGTGCAACTATACACCGCGCGCGACGAATAGTTTAACGCTTACCCCCTTAAAGAGCTTATGGCAGTTTAAAGTTCATTCCTGCACCGCACTCTCGCACATCCTCTTTCTCATTCTCGCATATATACATATACATGGTAGAGCGCGAGAGTATACGCGATACCTCGAGCTTTCGGTTGATTTACATTTACGATCACTCGTCCCAACTGCTATATGACGGCCACCACCGGCGCTGCTGCTGCTGCTGCAGCTTATTAACTCATTCGTCTCGGAGTGCGAGCTGAATAATTCCATCGTTAAACCTCGCACCGCCCATCTGCAGAGCCGCGCGCCGAAAACCTACACTCCCCCCACTTTATGCACGCATTCGCCTCAACGTGGATTAATATACATGCATGCGAAAAGGGGAGGCAAAAAAAAATCCACGCTCACTATGGCCCGCACTCTTGAATTCAACAACAGCTGCGCAAAGTACTGCACTCGGGCTTGGATATGTTGCGCGGTGTAGAAAATATATTCCCCTATATGAGCGGCAGTTGGTTCATTGACTTTTCGGCTTAGCTTCCGCTGCTTGCACATAGAGTTCGAGGTGCGAGTGGAGCTTTTTGAATTGCCGATACCATTGGGAGTAGCTTTACCTAGGCCCGGTGTGAGGATGAAATTTTCTTGCGGATACGTTGGAGATTCGATTGGTAATGCGGCGCGGGCTCTTACCGCGTCGCGACAGAGCAGCTACCCGTTTTACCAACTATCGAGGGGTTGTGCTGGGTTGAAGTTCTAAGGTAACTTCATGATTTAGGGAAGCAATAGATGGCGCCGGTATTGCACGCAGATGCGTACGAATACGAAGCTCTTCGCGTTAAAAATTCTTTTTTTTCCAATAATAAACGCTTATAGATTTTAGATCAATGTAAATCTCGTTTAAATATTGATTGTCAATGAATGATTAACTTTCCGACGTAATTAAATGTTGAAAACTTATATATAGCATTTTCATAAATATCTTTATTATTAAATAATTGCAGTTGTATTTTTTTGTTTTTAAAACATTTTGTTCGTTCCGATGCAATATAAAAGAATTCAATTCTCAAATATAAAATATATAAATGCATACGAAATTGCTTCATTTATTTCCGAATTTAATTTTCACGTTCAAACAGAATATAAACACAGTATTTTAGTGTGTGGGTGTGCATAGAAATTTCGTTGACCCAACTATACAGTCTCATTAAAGGAAATGCCTTCATTAATTGAAGTGTTTTAATAGGGAATTCAAATTTTATAAAACAAAGTTTAGGTAGATTAGAAGATGTCAATCCCACTTGCTCGATATTCAGTTCAATAATATCAGAAACTTATAGTAAATATTACAATAGTCCTGAGCGCTTTCTATTAAAACACGAAACTATGTTCTCTATATATACCGAGAATTCGAATACGCATCAAACAGGAATTTAACTATGCTCAGCAATAGCAGCGGCGCGTAAAATGAGAAACAAGTCGTGCAATAAAATCTAAACTCTCGCTAAAGCAGCGAATACGACCGGTCGGCAAATTGCGTAACCTCTAGAAACTCGATTCGATTCAATTTCTAAAGTTGCATGACGCGAATTCTCTCTCTCTCGCACACATACGCACATACTGTATCCCCTCCTATCGCCCCTTTTAAATCGCACGAGTCCGCGCGCATTGTGGCGATAAGCGCAAGAGCGTTACGCCTTGAATTATCGACGAACTGAAAGTTGAGCCTTAAAAGTTCCCGAAGAGCTGCTGCAGCAGCAGCCGTTCCCGCGACGACGACGACGACGACTGCACTTCCGCGGACACGGATCGTCGAGGAACTTGTCTGTGTGTGTGTGGG
>UELU01139963.1:38604-55901 GCA_900490025.1 Megastigmus dorsalis | reverse complement strand
GGGGGGGGGGGGACGATGCTCGCGGACACTGTACGATGGCCTACAAAAACTTGAATGGGAAGAGAAAACAAGCGCGTGGCTTTGGTCGCTCTTTCTTTTGTCGGCGCTAAAACTTCGTGACGGCAAAATATTTTTTACGAGTTGGGGGGAGGGGAGGGTAAAGGTGGAGGGGGTGGTGAGATTATATGCTACTTTATATTCTTAGAACAAAGCCCCTTTTTAGACTCTGCTTTCTCAATGATGAAAGCGCACAAAGTTTGCTTGAATAAAAATGTTTGGTATGTTTCTTTATCGAGCAGGTTCAGGACTCCAGAAAAGCACGAGTGTACTTACATGTACATTATAAAAGTCAGTTTATTATTATTTTTTTCTGTAAAAATGCTAAACACAGCTTAGTTTTTAAGCTAATTAAAGGTTTTATAGATCCAATTTTTTAAGTAAGGAAAAAAAAAGTTGTCAACTAATACCTTAATCATCGATTAAATAGTATTTTATAGTGTTCAAACAATACAATGAGTATGTATATATGTATATAAAGAAGCGCTATATGATTGTTTATGGAGTAATGTGCTGACCTAGTAGTCCAGTTCGAGCTCATAACACGGAACTTTACAGTGGCCTATCAAATTTCATAAGCCATACAGTTATCGCTTTTGCACGATTATATGCGGCACAACACAGTGTAAATTCCAATATTAACTAGACTTTTATGAGCTCATATGCGGAACCTAGATCATAATATGGAATAACTGAAATCTTTTTTATATGCTATCCGTATAAAACCAAATCAAGCAGCAAAGTATCTTGTAGAAGAATATTTTCTCGTATGATAATATTCCAACGGTATTATGAAACATTAGATTTTAAAATTAAATATATTTGTTGTTAGCTTTCGTGTAATGTATACCGTTTTTCTGTTTAACAAGTTTTCAGTTGGTGTTTGTTAAATTGTCACAAAGTTCTGTTAAGATAGTGTGCATATTTATCCAAAACATTTGTAAGATGGGGACAAATCGAACATATTTCAGCATTATTAAGTGTCCTTGCATCCACTTTAAAACTACGTGGTACAACAGAGTTTTGGTATTATATGTAATAGTAAAAAAATCAGTAGTAACAGCAGTGCGTAGGCAGACACTTTAGCTTAAAAGCTGTTTTCTTTACGTTCCTTTGAATTAAAGCCATCAATCTTTTTATATTTATGTTTTTCATAAATATAAAAAGGAACGGCGTTAGTGTCGTACACTTATACAGTACGTATACTGCGCTTTAAACTTTAACTGCAACGTAGTAATTAAATAACGTTCTATATTATACGTCCTATCCACTCACGATTCATTGCAATTCATTTCAAATCATCAGAGCAAAAGAAGCTTCTCAGCTCTTCGAAACACTTATCCGTCCGGGGTGTAAATCCTCCACTGCAGATAAACTTTCTTTTCCGCACCAATTCCAGTTGGCCTCTCCTCCCTCTCTCTCTCTCTCTCTCTCTCTCTCGTCCACAACGTAACGAGTTCTCGTGTACTCGCACACCTATACACACACTCACACGCAGAAAGTGCGGAAAGTGTAACGGTCCACTGGAATCCAGTACGCGATCCAGATAGGACAAACTACCAGGATGAAACTGCACACGCCTTATAAATATTTATGGGAGCATCTACACGGATAAGCCCAACCGCACGCACACCACTTGCAGGTCAACTCGCAGGATACCCTAACCCCCACTCATCCCCCGTCTCCTGAATCTTCCCCACAAAAGGCTGAGACGTTTTCGCGGACTTCGTTCTCTTCTTATTTCCTTTTCATAACCCCTCCACTGGTAACGCAGATCGCATTGTAATGCCGTGCTTTACCCGCTGAGAGAAGGAGAGAGAGAGAGAAAGAGAAAGAGAGAATCTGCGGAACCGAAACAACTGCTGGGAATAGGAAGAAGAGAATCCCCGAATCATTTCTCTCTCGCGCTCCCAGCTTTTTTCCTTTCCTCTTATTCCTACATACTCTTTTTGCGCGCGAGTATCTTCCTTTTACTTCAGCATCAAACGCTTTCCGAATACGCTACCCTAGAAGTGTGTATATATACGTGTATAAATATGAGAGGTCGAGAGGTGATACGCGGGCTAGCGAACGCACACGTCGGATCTTTTCGCGTACGTTGGACTAGCGCGCGTATTGCAGGCGAACACGTGTGTGTACTCCGGTTCTCCTTGATATTGAGCGATAGCGCGCTCCTACTGTCTTCTCCTTTTCCATCTCTCGAGTATCGAAAAAAAAAGAAGCGTTTTTGAATTCATGCGCGTTTGGAATTTCGATGCTCGAACAGGAGCACAGAGGTTTTCCTGCGCTACGCGAGCTGCATACGTCTGACGGTTTATTGACTTTGACTACTGGCAGTCAGGCAGGTAACAGACTGAGTGGCATTTGCTTGCACGGGAGAATGATAAAAGCTCATACGAGCGGTTCGATATTTATTTTTATTTTTGAAAACGTATTATATTTTATAAAATGTAAAAATAAGTTGTGAAAAATGTATTTTTTTCTTTTCGGATATTAAAGAGCAATGTCGACAGCTATACGGCCTATCATCAAAAAGTACGGATAGGTCAGTTCGTTTCAAGGCGACTGCGTACTGTTCGATCAATTTCTTTGTGCTAATTGACTAAAAAAACACAGTATGCTTAATATAGTATCGACCAATACGCCGGACAAGTGCAAATGTTACTCAAAATTATAAATAATAAATGTTATAAACAAAAGTAGATATGATCATAATTTTGAGGTTAACTGTCACTTTCTTATATAAACATCTCTTATTAGTTCCAATTAATTGAAATAATAACAATAATCAAACCGACTTCATCTAGCGCATGACGATTTATTATACCGAGCACTTACGCCAATCCACAAGCATATTAATTTTTGCTGCAAATTGGAAAAGATATCAAGGAAAGAAATAGCATGCTTATAGCTACGACATCCCCAAAAGCTTTCAATCGACGTTTGTTAATGTATCACAAAGTACCGCTAACATGATACCTGAACAAAAATGATAAAATCAATTTATTTTTAGGGTACCGATAAAAGTTCAGCATAATTTTCTTTTTTTTTTTTATTTATTTTTTTTTTTCAACAAATTACAAATTTTGGAAAACAACCACACACAACTTTAAATACTCTTAATTTTATAAAATAAAATTTCACATATTATTGCGAGAACACCAAATAACCAACCTCCAAAAAGACTATAAAAGACAACGTGCAAATTTTCGAATTCCTCGTTTGTTTCTCTACTTATCGCATCGATATCTTGTACGATGTAATTCTCGTCGCGAGCAACAACAAATCTGACAAATCCTCCTGAATCTAACCACGATAAAATATAGTTAATTTTATAACGTAAAGGGGAATCCTCGGCAAATATGTAATTAATAGTCATTTCAGCTAAATTGCCTTTCGAAATGTGAATGAGACTGCCTTCGTATAGATAAAACTTTACGAAATATTCATCATAAACACAAGCTATGTTATCACCACGAAGAAGGCGATCGGCGCATTCTTCGAAGTTATTGATAGTTTCAAAGTTCTCACGAAGATCCTCAAAGATTACCATGCGCCTATAAGCTGAAACACCATAAATAGGAAGTTTAGAATTCAACAAATCTTTGAATGTATCGATGTATGCAGCATCCGGCACAGTATGCATAGCACTCAAACGACTTTGAATGAAAGATCGACTTTCAAACGTAGCCATTATAAATGCAAATATTAAAAGTCTTTTGAGTGAATCCTGTGGTGTCCTTATGCTTGAGCTGCTTGAAAATATTCGCAGAAATTCTAAAGCCGCATCAGAAATTGATATTTCCAAAAGATACTTCAATACAATGGTTGACAAGAGAAACACTATTATTAGAATAAGCCAGTTGTATAAATTGAAGACAGTCAACAAATTGTATTTAGTTTTGAGTGTGTCTTTAAGAGTGATGATTTTAATCGCATCACTGGTAAATGGATATGACTGAATTTTCCAGTAATTTCCTATCAACATATACGCTACTAGTGTAAAATCTACTGTTCCAGACAAAACATCTTTGAATAATCCTTGTGGTTCACCATCTTGGCCAATATGACCAAAGGAACCCGACTGTTTCACAGTCAGATTCGCATTTATGTGATGCAAAAGTATACACATTAATCTAAGATCGCATCCCCTGCATTTATCATAACCAGTCGCGGAAGCGTTGAATTGAAATACTTTTTTTTCAGGATAAATGACTCCCTTGACATTGTAACCATTTAAATTTTCAGTTTTATCGTAATATAAATTAGCGCAAAATGAAGAACCTGTTTCATGGGAATTATCAAATTAAATAAAAAATAAATAAATAAGGAACGAATTTTATCTGAAACATTCACACTTACTATAAGTCCGCGAATACTCGTGGGATTGCTCCATTGGATGTTGAAGAAGTGTCCAGGGCTCGTTCATTGAATCATTTGCTGATAATTTTTTCCAAAATTTAGGGGCTAAATTTGCATATGGATTGAAAGTGTAAACCATTAATCGATTGCTTGCATCTTGACATATGTATATTGCAGATAAAATATTGAAAGCCCAGACTATTTTCAAAATTGTTGTTGCCATTTCACAGGCATTATCTAAATTTAAATTAACTATTAGAAAAAGTGCTTCATGATTCCACCATACTGAGTCTTTAAAATCTTCAAAAATTTTTGAAAGTGTCAAATAGGAAGTAATGGTAATAACAACACTCGTTGCAGGATAATTCTTATGCTTTACATGCAATTCATTTAATTGATTTACTTTTTCTAAACGCTTATGTTTTTTAAGTTCAATATCTTGATTAGTGCTGAATAAATATACAGGAATAAAAGAAGAAAATACTCTATTTAAATCAATGATATCACCTTGGCTTTGATTACTAAAAATGATAGTGCTTTCTTTATTTACCCAAAAGCAATCTTGAAAAATACGTTTCTAAAATTTAAAAAGAAAAATCTATTTTATTGAACTATGTACACATGGATTTTTTAAACAACTTACAGTTAGTTCAAATACGGGATCCTTCTTTATTGAAGCAACCACATTATTTTCGATTTTTGATTGAATATATTGGAAATTTAGTATACTCCAAGCATAAACATAGACGAAAATATATTTTGATAGTAGCATAATTAATATTTCTCATTAATCATACTCTATCATGAATAAAACTAACAATTTAAAAAATGTTTATATCTTGTATGGAAGCTACCGGTTACTGAAATTCTTGCAAAAATGAAAAGATCTCTAATATTTTGTTAATCATCTGCGATCATTGCGTTTTGTAATGTTTGACGTACTCAAGTAATTGCTGGTATTTAGTTGAATGATGCTCATTATCTATAAGAGGCTATAAGCTCAAGTAAATACTATTGATCGAGAAGCTTTTGAGAGATAATAGCGAAAGAACGATTTTTCCGTAAAAAGATATTTATTTAAAATATTTATTTAAAATAGGTATTTATATTGACGTATATAGGAACTTTTTTCATTCTGAACTTATTAATGAAAATTCAAACGAAAATTGATATCATTTATTCTTTTTTATATTAATAAAAATTCAATGTAACTTGAATTTCGTTTTAGTCTTATATTTTTAAAAATTAATCGTTTGAGTATACCCACGCTATAATGTTATAATATTTTCATAATAGCTACCTATTAACCGTTACCATAGTGGGTCTAAATTGATATATTTTAGTCGCTTATTGAAATCATATTAATCATACCTGAGTAAATATTACGAATACAGTTCATTATTTAAATCGAAATTATATATATATGAATCAAACTAATGATACAGTGATAAAAGTATAGAGCAGAAATATGGTTATATTATACACAATTATTTCATAATAATCACTAAAATATATTTATTAAACAACTAAATAGTAAAAGTAAGAAATACATTGTTAGATGAAATAAATGAACTACTTAAATTACACAATGATAATGATTGTAGTACTAACAACAATAATAATAATAATCGTTACAATAATGATAATAATAGAGGAATTCATTATCTTAAACTATACGTATACAGTTATCTTGGTATGATTATAATAACTATGTCCTTTTGATGACAAATCACACTGGGAATTCCCCAAATACAATTCAAACTACACATCTACCTCTCTTTTAAAACCTCACTACCAGCTACAACATAAATTCGCACTATGTGTTAATTCAAATTGCTTTAAAACAAGTCTTGTGCCAGAATCTCTGCAGCCATATAAAAAACCCGAGTTCTCGATTCTCGAAGCTCTATCAATAAGATCGACTTTAACGTTGATCCGATTGATCTGATTGATTGATCCGATGAAGAAAAGCTTTGAGCTAAAAATATCCACTCCCTTTCGTCAAAGTGCGGCTGCACTCGGCAAACCAAAGCGAAAAGAAGACGAAATCCAAGCTTTCGGATAAGAGGCGCCACTGCATCAGGATCAGCAGCAGCAGCTCGGGGTCCGAGGTAACGGTCAGATGGTCGCGCGAGCTCGTATGGTCCAAGGGCGAGCCAGGATAGAGGGATGGAGAGAGAGAGAGAGAGAGAGAGAGAGTTCGTAGGGTGTACAGCCGGAGTATATACAGCAGGAAGCGAGCGAGAGGGAAGCGCTTAACCGCACCGCTGTCAAACGCACTCTCGCGCGCGTGCGAATACGGGAGCTAGCGTTATACCTCTATATATAGTCGTATAGGCGGCGGCGGCTGCGCGAGAGCGCGTTGCGTCGCTTTGCTAGTTGCGTCGGCAATTTCAACGGTCGGTGTGTCGCCCTCGGCGAGAGAAAGTTAATCGAAAAGCGACGTTGACGCGAGCGCGCACAGCCGCTGCTGATGGCGGCGGCGGCGGCGGCCTTCGCGAAACTATTAATTTCCACACTGACTACATGTCGTTTCTCTCCTCCTGCACTCTTTCTACCCCTATATATATATATATATATAATATGTGCGACGTGTGTACGTGTACTATAGGTATAGCGGCAAAATACGGTAAATTACTCTGGGCACGGGGGAAAGCACGCGAGCAGGGCCTGACATGTCGCGACAACCGAGGACTGCACTGCCGGCTGCTCGCGAGCGACTGCGTGAAAGTATGCGCTGACGATGCTGACGTGGATCGCGAGGCCTTGAACCTTCACATTTTTCTACTACAATTATTAGCGATTTTGGTGCGAATTCAGGACTGAATTGCGTGTGGATGATCGGTTTTATTTAGAAAATATTAGCAGTATATACTTGTTCTTTGATTAACTAATTCTTTGAAAAAAATTGAAATAGACGAAAATGACCTTATTGTTTGGGAATTGTATTGAGCATCTTCCTGCGCTAGATAACTTCAAAATATATTAGTTAAATTGTTGGCTCATCTGACATTAAGTAGTACTAGTTATGAATAATAACTTATAAGTACAACAATACCGCAGAGTCGACAACTAAACTATACAAATTTTTCTTTCGGAATTTAACTTATTGCAAGCTTTTATTAAAAGCATTGGGTTTAGTAAAATCAATTATGTAGTTGAAATTAATGAATAGGAAGAGAGAAACTGCTGTTAATACATTTTGACTGTATGAGAGAATTTATTCATTTTAATTCATGTGACGAAATGTTCAATGACGTTTACGAGCATATACTGGCATGCACATAAATCGTTCTTTTAAATTTAAGTAGCTTAAGCTCGCAGCAGGAAATACTACGACAGAAGTTTATGCATGTGAATTTCTTCGGTGCGCATAAGCTGTAACCTTTCTACTCCCAGAAGAGTTATAAAACTGTAAAGCTTGTTGATATGGGTATACTCGATGTGTATATATCTCTATATGAATAAATGCACTTTTACCAATTTCTTACTCATCGAAATAGACATTGCACCGTTTACTTATTTTATATTTTATTACTTCAAGACTGAATTATAATAAAAAATATCTAAATGCAAATGAACTTACTATAATTGTATCGGATGTATTATATAACATTTCTATTAATTCTCTTATTATATTTGCTGATAAACCCCAGTTATTTGTTCAGTGGAATACATAAAAACTGATCTAAATTCCGAATGTGTACGTACGTAATGATACATCCGGTATATTGCAAACCGAGCCGTCCATATTCATTTACTAGCGTCAGTCACTCGCGGTATATATAATACACGATCACAATATCCCCTTCATTATTGCACATCCGATTATACGTATACGCGAAGCGTTTAAATTAATGTTGGAATTTTTGCAAATTAACCTTTAATTCCACCCTCTCTCGATCATAATCAGCGCATCAAATTCCGCCAGCCCGTAAAAGCCAGCTGAGCTCGCCGAATTCCAGCTTTATTACGCGCTATAGCTGCATCTCATCATTTAGTAAAATTGCAAAGGAGCTGGGGAGCCTGGATTTGTTTCTGAGAATTACGCAGCCGATGCGTCTCTTCGCAAAATATGACGATAGTCGCGGGTCCGTTGCAGAGGAATGGATTGCTATTATTTATACGAGCGCGCCTATGGGGTGGGACTGACACTTTGACGATGGCTTTTACGCGCTTATGCCAGTCATTTTCGTGAGTGTTTTCGAGGTCATAAAAGTCCGCATTATGCGCGCGCGTCACAGGAGAGCCCCGCGCTATAGCGCAATCGCTCGCTGTGTAATATATCGTATATTATGTATGTACGTAGACGTATATGGGAGGGCCTCGACGACAAGTTGCACGCAGGGCCAAATTTCGAAGGCTTTCGGACTTTGTAAATATCAATTGACGCTCAATTTAATGCTATATATTGTCCTCGCGTTTGTGGCAGAGTATAATATATATAGTACTTTCGACTAACGTATATCGCTATCTATTCATATTTTTAAAAGGAGCTATCGATTTCGGAGCAGCTTTTAAAGCAATTCGCGTCGATTTTGAAAATCGAGGCAATTTTGCTTGGCACTGTTGATTTTACGGACGACAATTGTTGCAGTTTTTTGTTCATCAATTTAAAATGAAATTGTTTAAAATGAAAACAATAGAAGATCCAGTATATATTACTTGAATTTTTCAATAAACTGTTATATTATTGACTTTCCCTCGACATCAGAAATTTTAATTAAAATTTTATAACTATTCATTTAATATAATATGGAGGTAATTGGTTTTCTCAGTTTTTTTTACCTAATATGAGGAAGTAAAATAACATCAGAGAAAATATTCCCTCAAATATTCGTTAAACTCCGTTGGGGACGCCTACCGTTTCGCCCATAATTAAAAGAATCTATATGCTAATATATAATTAACTAATATCTGCAATATACCCCCTCATGAAAACTCCTCCACCATTGATACACGCACGTATATATATACACATCACCACGGGTGAAAAAAAAATCTCTCAGTTCTCGAGAGAAGGATTATTATTGCATTGTCATGGGGGATGAGGAGCCGCGCAACGCAATTGGCTTCGTTGCGTACTTGAATGCGCGGCCGGGGTTGACCGGGGCGGTGGGAGCGGGGGGAGGGAAGTTGCGGAACGGAAGTCGCCGGCAAGGATATCCGAGCCGAGCGGTGGCGCGGCGCTGATTCAATATCCCTAATGGAGAAGACGTATCGGTCAAACGGGAATCCGCGGGTCGAGCCCTTCGAGAAAACGGACGCGTCGGTCGAGGGGAATTCATTAAATTAATGAAGTGCTCCGAGTCGCGAGACTCCGAGGGGCCTCTGACCACGAACTTTCTCTCTATACTTTCGGATTTTATTTATTTTTTTTTTTTCTTTTCCACGAGAATGGCGAGAGCGATGGAGGCTATAAGCTGCAGAGAGAAGAGAGAGCGAGAAAAAATAAACTCTGTATATGGGATGACTCATTTGCAAGGATAGATATCAATATGACGTTTGCCGAGAGTATAAGTCAAATTGCTGTAATTGGTTTCATTAGCATATCGATTATTGATTTTGATGAGAGGGTGAAATGGTTTGCGCAAAAAAATTAATGCTAGGGCATTTATGCCGATAGGGAACTCGATATAGTCGATGGTTATAAGCATGGATCGTAATAAATAGAAGAAGCAGTTTGCGGACAGTTTATAGCCTCTGCTATACATGTGGACAAAGTAGCGGCTTCCCGCAAGTTTATGTAGGTCCTCTTTAGTTAATCCGATGATTATTGACTATGATTCAGTATTGAATTTACATGATAAGCAGGAGTGCTTTATACTCCATTAAAATTCCTTTATCAAAGTTCAGCATTGAGTAGCAAATAATCAAATGGTTATAGTCAACAATTATTTCGTACATTTTAACACGGTAGCTGCTAAACTCAAATTCGCATATAATCAAGAATTTAATTTCTAACTTTTAAATTCTCTATTCTCCTCTGCATCCCTATTATATGTTTACCGTAAAAACAGGAATTTCTCTATTTAAGCTAAAATTATTGGAAAATAATAATTATAAAACTTGTGAAGCTACTGCTTAATTAATATTTTGCCTGCATATAAGGTTGTTCAAATTTATACAGATAGATATATATATATATTTACCTCTGATATATATAAGTGATTAACAAAAAGAATAATCAACAAAACCAGAGTTAAGAATGAAAAAGAAGAAGAGGGAACCGAACGACAGTAGCCGTCTGGATTATTAACGTCTGTAATTCAGCTTTATCGGCAATTGGCACACTTGAGAGCAGCAGTGTGAGAGAGAGCAAGCTGCATATAGTCAGAGGGACAAACAGAGAAGTCTCCAGTTCGCTCCCAGGCCAGCCGACACCAAACTCCAACGGACACCCCTCCCCCGAGCACACGCACATATCCCTCCAGAGAACAATCCAGCCGCGCGCGCAGTAATACCCTGAAATATTAAATGGCTCGACCGGCCGCGATGGTATCCTTTAACGTCCTGCGCAACCCAAGAGAGCAAGAGGAAATACCACTTTTTTTTCTTTTTTCTTTCTTTCGTTTTTTTTTTTTTTTTCTTTCAACGCGATATACTTGGTGTTTTTTTGCCTCGCACCTACGGGGCCCTCTTCATATTGCAGAGACTACGGCTGTTTATCGCGCGTCTCTGGTGGGCCGCTACTGGTGCCGGCGTCGGCGCTGGCCGCAACCTAGACACCTCCCCTTGATTAAATTCCACAGCGACGAAATAAGAGGCCGGCTTAACGATAACGACCACCAGCGACTTTTTCTCCTGCGCCGTGACTTTTTTTTTCTCTCAACTTTTTATGCATAAATATTTTTCCTCTATAGAAATTGAATTCCTTGACTTGTGTAACTGATAAGCTGTGGGTGCTTATATAGTCATATTATGGATAAAAAAAAATTAAAGTAAAAGAAAAATTTGACTTTTTCATGCAAGCTTTGCTGCGTGTATTCAGTATGATGCGTGTGTAATATAAAAGTTGTAAAGCTCTTTCGCATACGTGATACCTTATAATTACGTTTTTATGTAAAACATAGGGTCTCAAAATAAGCACACGGTCGAAAGGCATAAGTAGCGATAAAAAGCGAGCCATCTATCAAAGGTGGACTGTGTAATATCTCGCCTGTCACACGCGGAGCTATAAAAACTTGAAATTAGTTGGTATAACGCTGAGGGAGCCAATCACAACAAGCCCAACAGCCCTGGCCATCAAAACTTCATCCTTTTGCATACATTATCACACGTGTATATATACACACACATGCGCATAGGTCGTCGAGCGCTCATAGCCAACGCTTTGGCATCGCACGAGCCGCGAAATTAGCGGTTTTTCCTGCGTTCTTCGGTGTCCACCCGTGCATATCCTTTTCTCTAGAATACCGAGCGAGCAAGATATGTATACATATATATAATCAAAAAAAGTCACTCCCCCCTTCCCACCCCGACTCTCATATACACGAGAATGCGTGACTAGATACAGACAGACAAAAAGGGGGTGCAGAGGAGAGAGACAGGAGCTGTCTGCATGATAATTAACCACTCGCAAATACTCGAACGCTTTGGTGAGTGAGAGAGAGAGAGTTGCATTGTGCGAGGCCAAAGGGGCAGAGAGAGAGAGAGAGAGCGAGCTGCGGAATGCACCACCACGGCACAATCTCTCCTCTCACTCCCTCTACCCCCTGATCCCCGTCGTTCTAAAACAAATACGCATTGCAATGGGGTTGGCGCGTGGGCTTACTCGGGATTGCGATCCTATATACTTCCGCGTCTGACTCTCTCGCCCCTCCTCTGTGTGCGGTGCACAGGAAAAATTGGAAATTTTTATTAATGTTTGCACCGTTGGCCGAATAACGGAGATTAGTTTCTCGTAGTTCGGTTTAATACGTGCAATTTACAGAGCGTGAAATTTCTGCGCACCGGGAAAAAGAATTTCATTTTCCGATATTAAGATCACTTTGATGAGCGCGCGAGTCTATGTGTGGAATCGGTATATCTATATATTTTCAAGAGCTCTTCTTTTGGACCAAATAATTTTCGAAATATTTTTCACCTGTATCAGAATCTCATATTTACAGCAATCTACCTTGAGAGAACGCATGGAGTCGGCAAAATTTTTTCTGACTATTCAATGTTTTCAGTCAGATTTTGTCATTTCCATTAATTAATTGTTCTTTTTTTTGTGTTTATAAATCCTTTCGTTACAGTTATTGCAAGTATTAATCTAAGGATAGAGAATAAAAGCCGAAATCAAAAGAAGTCGCAGAATTTCATCTATAGCGTGTGATATTACTGTAATATCGTGAAATGGATTGAGTGCAGCTTAGGTTCTGCAGCCAATAGCGTGCACTTAGCCACAGATCTCGACTACATTCTCTCGTAAACCTAAAGATTCATCTATCAACAAAGTTTACTGAAAAAGATGTACAAGATTCACATATAATCCGAAATCTTTACCAGATATAGACAATTAAAATATATTGCTATTGTGCAGACTTTCAAAAGTGGATTTGTGAAGCAAAATGTAAGTCAGTTAAAAGACTACTAGTATATATAATAAGCAAAGTTTCCCTTCAAAAAAAATATAGCAAGCATGTGGACGCGAGTGAAGCAGATTTTATTTTTTATCTAATATAAATTCTATTACGTCATACAGAACAGGATTACCTTCTTCTAGCTTCAAGTATATTCTACCTGGCTTTCAAAGTACTTCATTTCAATTTGTACAGCCTCTCGTTTGCTTATTTTTCCTACAGCTTAAAAGCTGGAACATAATAACTTGCGTATTACGAATAAAATGTGTTACTCTGTAGAGATTGCGCGGCTTTCGCATCATTCCTGCGGCTTAAATAAAGGCGCGTGTACGCTCGTGAGTTTCGTGCTATATGACTGCTTTATCGAATTATTCCGACGCAAATATCCGATATTGCGTGTACCAGTGATTGTTTTATTATTAACAGCTATAAGTAGGTACATAGCATCAAAATGAGATTCGTAATCACTTGTAATTAGTCAAGCGTGATCCCGGTTCAATGTATGTGCTGATCATCAGGCACAGAATTGATGAACAAATGAACTTACCTGAAGTAAAGTTCTACCATAACTATATGAGATCCTTGTTCGAGTGATTAAACGTATATTACATTGTGATTTCGGTGACTTGATCGCACGAATCTTTAGAGAGACATAAGCAAAACGATTATCAGGTTTATCTAACCGCCTCGGTGCGACACGTTCTTCATAGCTTTTATATATATATTGTAAATTAATTGATCAATTTATCAATGAAAAGTTGTGTACATAATTAGCAATAATTATTATAATCGATATATAAAATTGAAATTGATAATCGATTTATTTATGACTTTATGAATAATGATTTCTATGTAAACGTGACGTTCGCGAAATTAATGGAAAATGCAAAATTAATGATCGCTTATATTAATTAATTATTTACAAATTACTTAAATTCATTAAAGAAGGCCGTAAATTTAGGATCATGATTATAAATCAAATAAAATTACAATAATGTGAAAAATATAGTTCATTATATTATGCACTCCAATTAGAACTTAAAATACTTTGTATATGCGGAATAAATTAATAAATTATTAAATTAATCAACTTACTAGTACGATTTATACAAGTTCCTCATCATATTTAAAAAAAAATATCAATATTGGGAAATAATAATTTCACAGAATTATTTCTGGTATTTCATTAATATATCGTTTTAAGGATAATGCAGAAATCACTTTAATTATCCGTTTATTATGAGGTCGATGTTATTTTCGTATTAAATCAACGATTATTTAATAATATTGATTTGAAATTAATGCAGAGTGTATATAAAATAACTAAATTTTATCGTAGCAGTCCGTTTTTAGTGCTCAGAAAATTAAATTAAAATTCTATCTTTTACATCGTGACAAGTAATCTTAACTACCGATTGTTGAAAATTCTTACGTCGTTGTTGATATACGCTTATACTATTCCCATTGGGAAGCATCAATAGCTGAATGGGCCGTCCGCAAAAGTCACTCGTCCGCCAACTTATATATCCACGAGTCACTGAAAAATCCCGACGAAATCGCTCGCACTCGCGGCGCGACTTTCTAACTTTTCAATATGTTTCTACGGGTCGAAAGTCAGAAGGAACTAAAGCGATTTCGACTAGTTTGCGCCGTTATACGGAATATCCGCGCCACACGGAAAACTCGCAAGGATCGCCGAGAGCAGGAGCATTATATCGCAGTTCGACCTCGTGTCTGATCGGTTTCTTATTTTCTTTAGCTTATCTCTGTCTTCTGCTTCCCTCTCCTGCCTCGACTTTGTGTCACGGAATTCGAACGGCAGAACAAGTCTGAGAGTAAGAGCGAGAGAAAGAGAGATATATGTCACGAGTGCTCCTTCGCATCCATCAAAAAGCTGAGGGTGAGTCCCACGGGAAATCGCTTACTCTCGCGAACTTTCGACTCTAGATCTTCGGTACGAACGAAAAGTGCAAAATAGGTGTACGTACAGACGGAGAGCGAATATATAGCTCGCGTACCGATCAACTTGTCCAGATGTACGCGGTTCCTTTTTTGTATTTCTTTTACATAATTCGAAATGATGGATGACATATATGCTTTACTGCTTAATTATGTTTATCTCTGTTAAATATTGTAACATTTGCTCAAGTACGAAATTAATACGAGGAAAATTGTTAAGGTAAAACTGATATCTATAGCCACGCTAAAATTGTATAATGCATGAAAAGAAACAGCGCATACATAAAGTATAATAAACAGCCGAAATTAGGTATTGTAAAGAAGTCCCTTTACCACTGAACTTTATCAATCGCTGTATCAGAATTAGTTTTCGAGATTTTATTGCAATTTAATCATATCCTACATGCGTGTGTTCAAAATTCGTTATTTATTGTTTTCCTCGCCCAAAATGAATTTGTCGGACTCACCCAATATTTACGAAGCAAAAGAAAAAAAAGGTTATAAGCAGCGTTTCATTCTATTTCCGTTTTTCCCTTATATAATCTAGTTATTCGGTTATTTAAATTGCCTCTCTGTATCTGGACGTGCATGTTTATATGTACACGTGCATAAATACACAATCATTTACAGTGTTTCGCTTATTTTTCTGACATATGCTTTTGTGATTTTTAATATTCCTTTCAGAGTAAATATTGGTTAAAATGTATGTTTATTCTGATCAACGAGGGTAATTCTTTTTCTCGTTGCGTACTTACCTGCTTTTGTTTTATTGATTTCCAGACAATCAGATAGTTGTTCAAATCTGTATTTTCTTTGTAGTCAATGTTTTTTTTTTTTCAGCAAAATCCAATGTAGAGTTTCTATTCAATTTGATTCTAACAAGCATTTAGGCTTCAAAATCGCATTAAATAAACAATTACTCTATAGTAAAAATTAAAAAATGATATTCATTCGTAGCATTGAATTGAATGAAAAACGAAATAATGAATTAAACTTTTCTCTTTAAAAGCAGTATTTTTATTAAATAGACAATTTGCAGTATTCAAAAGTAACTACTTCTATATGCGAATCTCGAGTAATTAAATTTGTTAAAAATTTATTAAAATATTGTCATGGAAAGTCTGAGCCAGATTCGAAGAGTTTTTTTTTAGAGGAAATAATTATAGGAATAGGGTTTGTAATAAAAAGACTATTTTCATAAGTATGATAACAATAATATATAACGTATATGCCTGTATACATGGTTCTTACAACAATTTTCCAAATTTTCATCTTTCCTATCCTACCCAATAAGGTCGAGCACCAGCTTTTAATTTATTTATTTTTTTCGAATCCGCAGATCTCTCTCGATCGTGTCCGTTACTTTATTTTCTTTTTTTTCCTTTTTTTCCCCCATCGACGCGATCCTGTCATTCTCGCCATACATAAATCATACAATATAATATGTATAATATTCCTCTTCGTCTTTTTTATTTATAATTCATATATTAACATCTTGTCGCTCTGCTCGCTTCTAGAATTGGCGGAGTTTAATAATTGTATGTATAAGAGGTGCTTAGCCTACGAATTGTATATACTTATACAAAAGAACGGGCACCCTAAACCTCTGTTTTATTTCTTTTTTTATTTATTGGAAACGTTATTCGTTTATAATTATATAAATCCTTCGTCTCGCGGATACAGAATAATATCGCGGATTCCATTGTCGTTTCGATGCCTTTAATCTGCAGCCTTACACAATCGCGAACACTGTACACGCACGCACGTCGTCTTCATCTCCTCTCGCATACACACAAATGGACGTCTTTTTCTCCTACTTCCTCGCCTCGTTTCCTCCCGTCTTGGTCACCTTCTCGTCCGCTTGGCAGGCTCATATTTTACTTTTTTTTTTCCTTTCGCAAGGACGTAAAAGACGGAATCGATAGACGGAATGCTCTGAAGATGGAAAATAAAAGCCGCGCGCGACATCCCACTCGAAGCACCGTCCTGATCGGCACGTATAATTATATCACTTTTCCCCGTCCATATCGCAAATCGCTATATACTTTCCATCGAATAAAAAATGAAACACACGTACAGAACACACACCGAGCATTAACGGTAGCGTCGATTGGGACGCGGCAACAGCAGCAGCAGCAGCAGCAGCTTCGACATAATACAAAAATGAAAATCGCAGGCGCGCGTTCGAGCGGATGTCCTGATGCACGGCCGAAGCGCAGCGCTCACATTATTTGGCGCGCGCGCCTGCAAACGTTAAAGAGGGTGGTCCAGCAGTCGCTTTTTGTTATTTGAGCGGCTACGCGGTCTGGCATTAGCGGTAGCGTGTGTATGTGTGTGTGTGTGTATGAGAGC
>UELU01139963.1:8717-38584 GCA_900490025.1 Megastigmus dorsalis | reverse complement strand
GGGGGGGGGGGGGGGGGGGGTAGAGTCGCGTTATAGAGTGGCGGGCAAGAGGGTCGAACGACGACGACTCACCACCGACATAGCGATGCAAAAAGTAGCGGTGTATATAGGAATGGGCGCCTATACCACACCCCTCGATCGGGCAAATAACGGAACGCACATTATTGACGTTCACATGGGGTTTGGCCGCGTACATACACACACACAGACCCACACACACACACACACACACTCACACACATTGCAATATGGCAGGTTTTCTGTCATCGGTTTTCTCGGTACGTGCAAAATACTCACTGTTTGGTCCCCGGTCGTTACAGATTTCCGGCAGCACTTTCCTCCCTCTCTCCCTCTCTCACACACACACACACACACACACAGACGATCGACAATGCTCGCGCAGGGATGTGTCCCTTGCCTTTGCGCCCAATCGCCGCACTCGCGCGATTTATGTCGCACGGCTTTCCCAAATCACGCGCTCGTTCTCTCTACATCTTTCTCTTGCATCTCCGGCTCCAGCCCGTGTTCTTCCACCGATATCCTCCACTACACTTTTTCCTTCTCGTTTTTTTGCAGCTGTAGGCGCTCTGCAGCAGCTTCCTCTCTGGCGCGAGAGGGAGGGAGAGCAGCGTAGCGTTTTATTTTAAATTACGCGCGAGCCGCGGCAGAAATGAGAATTTAGGTACCTTTGGCAACAACGAGTTTCGCGTGGAAATTGAAAAATTCATTTTTTTTTCCTTTCTTTTCGCGCGAGGACGCGAACACAGGGAAAACAGCGAGCGACGATTCATTTCAAGTGGCCCAAGGTGAATTGCATGACTGAAAATTATATGACTCACAAAGAATGGTATATAGAAAAGCTAGTGCAGTGTCTCATGAGTGATCATTTCGATAATTTAAAAGATCTGATACAATATAACGTACACCCGTATATACCTTGTACCCATTTAGCGATGCTCCGTTCTCGAATCTATTATAACGTAACGGTCCAGACATATTCGCGCGGCATTAAAAAAAAAAAAGAAAAGAAAAGAAAAAAAACGCCCCTTATCGCCGCTGCGAGCTTCTTTTTCTACACCGCTTCAACAAGCCGTTTCACGCGGAAATTTTAAATGCGCTTCTATTGGCATTATCCGCATAAAACCGAATGTAACGAGTGAAAGCTTAAATCTTTTTAGGGGCATATCATTTTAAACGGGGCCATAAATCATAAAGGAAAACCGGGAGAGAGTGGGAGTGAGAGATCCAGCCGTGCGCCTGCGTAGGCGTATATCGCGCACTTTTTCCCCCGTGCTGCACTCTCTGCAGCTCTCTTTTTTTTATCTCGCAAAGCAGCAGCCAACGACCCTCGAACATCCATTGCAGAATTAATCCATCGGGCAGAGAGCGAGAGAGAGAAGCAGAAAAACAGAGATGAGCCGAAGCGCATCGGCGTCTATATATATATATATTTCCAGTCGCTCCCTTCGCTCGCGAAAAGTCACGAAACGTAAACTCGGGGCGCGCGAGGCCTCGGCGGGCGGCACGGGTGCGCGCGAGCTAGCGAGAGCGATCCGAGTCTTGAAATTTTACGAGAAACGCGAGCGAGCGTAAAGACGCTTTTACGACTGACAGCGATGAAACTTTCATCTCGTTTCGTCTCTCGGACTTGGGAAAGCCGAGACGAATAAGTTCACCACCCTCTACCACACCTAACCTTCGCACACGCACACACACGCACACACAGACACACGTAGAGAGACGAGAGCGCGCGCGCACACACACACACACACACACACACATCTGCTGCTGCCTGCGACATCCGTTCTTATTCCGAGCTCTTTCCTCATCCCATATAGCGCGCGCCACCACGTCCGACCTTATTCCTTCCATCCGTTTCGTTTCGCCTCTATCAATCTATCGCTGCGATAGCGCGCGAAGATTACTTCTCCATTCGGACGAATCGACGATCTTTCTTCGATCCTTGAACCAGGGAGAGTGGGAGAGCGGAAGAGAGAGCTATACAGGTTAAATGTGTGTGTGTGTGTATATATATATATACTCTCCTGCATTTTTCCGTATATTTTCCTTTTGGCTTATACTTCCGCGAAGCTATGACGTACGCTGGCCGGACGAGTTTCTTATATATACCGAGTGGAGGGAGACGTGGTACAATTTTTTTTTTCTTTTCGGGGTTACGATACGCTTTCGCTTCGAACTTTTCATCCCTCCTGCTCCCCACTGACGGAGTTTTATTCACGGACGTCTCTACTCCGTTCTCTTATACCCGCGACTCTTCTCTCGTTTCGCATACGAGCCCCGCGCGTATATAGGAGAGAGAGAGAGACGTTGACGCGGTGTGAAAAATAAAGAAAAATGGACCGCTCGAATGCCGCTGGAATGTTTTCCCCCTGTCTGGCTTTTGTTTGCGAGAGAAAATTTCGGGAGTGCATTAAAGCCAAAAAAACCCTCGATTGAAAGGAATGGCTATGATTTTTCATCATAAATCGAGAGTCGATAATTTATATATTACGGTACGGAAAATGTTCTAGCGGTGTTCGAATTTGGTTTCTTATAACAAAAACGCTCGAATCTTTTGACTTTAATTGGCCATAAGTTTCGATTGTTGATTATCAAACGAGTATACAACAAGTCGTTTACAAATTTTTTATAGTTAGTCCCTCGAATTGATCTACTCGTTTTTGAGTATAAGTAAATAGAATCGCTTGAGTCGAACGTTTATTTGAATAATTCCTGTCAAGTATTTTGATCGATGTAAAAAACATATGTACTATGTACATTGCAGAATCGAGATTATAGCTAAATCGAGTACATTTTTTTACATATATATAATTATACGTAAAAAGAAATTTTCATACCGTAAATTTGTACAATTTTTTTACATTATTAATCACTGTAGAAATGTATTTTTAAATCAATAGTTTGTTTCTTAAGAAATAATTTCTACAATGATTGAAAATACTTTCTAAGAACCATTCAAATAAAGGTTAACTTTCGGGTGAATTTATCGGGTAATAAAATGTTAACCACATTTTTCTGCAAATTGATTCGCTAAGACCTTTTTTTTATAAATATGACTCTATTAAAGCGTTTCAAAAAAATTGAGTAAATCGGTACGGTTCATCTGTCATTACTTTAATAATTAGTCTGTTGGCAGTATCGTTGATTCGTTTTGATTTAACTCTAATACGCACTTTCGTGGGAAATTCGCATCGCAATACATGAACGTTTTGATATTCAACCTTTAAGGAGCGTTTTGGATCTCATTTAACGCGTCGAGGCACGAGCGGATATCGTATAAAAAGACCTTTTTCCTCTTACGCTCTCCTACTTTTTTCTGTGTTTTTTTTTTTCTTATTTTATTTTACTCCAGCTTTTTTTTCTACTCTGTGTTTTTTTATATATCCTTTTACGAATCGACTCTCTACAATCGTAGTAACGCGACCGCTTCAGTCGGCGTGCCGCGAGGCGATAAAGGGAAGGAACTCGTCTCTTTCTTATACGTTCTCTTTTTCTCTATACTACAGTCTTACGAGAGCGCTGGCGCCGAGCGATCGTTGGTCTTTGTTTTGCGCAGCTTCACCGTCGCGAAAATGTTGTTCCTGAAAGAAAGTCAGTGTTCACACGTTTACACGGAATGGCCGGGGTTCTAATCGTAAAGGGGAAACGTGCCCCTATTCTACTGATGTATAAAGAAATTATATACCTTGAACGCTTCTACTGTCACTCAACAACTGAGAGATAAAAGAAGAGTGCTTCACTTTCATTTTCATTGCAGTTCTAATAAAAATTCAGTCTGTTTATATAACAATGAGCAGAAATGCAATTTCAACGTTACATGTTAACGAATACATTTTAAACTATTTTCAATATTGTAACAATTGTATAGAATGATCGAAAAATATATATCTCATATTGTAAATATATAGTAAAAATATATTTTCTCTTCTATAAACTATCATAAAACATGGCTTAAATTTAAAATCTTTTCGTATAAAAAAAATTCAATCCTATAATCTCGAAAACTCTATTCCTTGGGATTTCGTTCAACTTGGCCGAAAGAGCGATTCACCTCCATCACAGCGCGAGAAAAGTGTAATCCTCTTAAAGCCGTAAAAGATCATCATCGTTTCTCGATTTTTATTTCTCAGTGAGCGGACCTGCAGGCGCTCTCATTCGCTTACGGTACGGTATAGGCTACGGTAAACCGGCAGTAATTAATGATCTTCGACTTATGTGCCAGTCGGAGGGTAAGTCCGGCCGTTTTACCGGACCGTAAGCATTCTCTGTGCCTCCCCTCGAGCCAGCCTCGAACAATTATCAAGCTCGCCAGTGCACGCACGCGAGACTAAGCAAATTCGAGGGAGAGCACACAGGCAAACGGTATACAGGAGGATGGGCGGAGGAGGGGGAGGGGGCGGGAAGGCGATATGGCGCCCAAGCAAGTTCCGAAACAAGTTTCGCAATTTGAACCTATTTGCCCGTCATATTTCGCTTGACTTACGTGTATCGTGCAACAAACTCTTGGGGGCCGAGCATCGCGAGCGATTCTGCGCAGCTAATATGCAAATTCAATACATAAATAATCTAAAGTAGCGCACATATCGGTAATATGAATAGCACAGGCGAAAGTGCCTTACAGTTGAAGCGGCAAGATGCTTGCGTACACAATTAGAGTTCAAAAATGACATCGAAGCAAACAGGCTATATATATATTTATGAAGGGGATTAAAAGTACATCGATATATGCAAAAGAGGGGGATGCTATGCACTGCGTTCGAGCCATTCGCTTCGTCGTTTCCTCACTATGAGAACGATGCAGCGTGCGTATACCTTTTAAAAACGTGAACGACTCTTTGTTTTTCTTTATACATATTTAAATCAGATCTGTAGTGTTGATCTGCGGCAACAGAAGATTGCGAGGAAAGAGCGCAGCGATTGGATCGATGCAGACGGTAAAATAAAATTGAGCTTCGAGCACAGAGCGCATAATTCGAACTTAAAAAAGAAATACATACCATGTGAGGTAATAAACAAAATGATGAAACAATAGATAAAAAAATAAAAAAAACTCAATGATTATGAAAGTATACAATAAAAAATAAAAAAAATAATGGGATAAAAAAAAGATCTAACAATTGCAGTTCGATCGTCTTGGTGGCTTATTGCTGCTTCTTCTTCTTCTTCTTGGTAACGGACTGATCGACGCCCCATAGGTCGTACCAGGGTCCGCAAGTCTTCTTGTTTCTATCGCCTCGCTCGCTGTCTCGCCTCAGTTTTGTCCTCGGCAGTAGAGTCTTCTCCGACACCGCTTGATCCTTCACTATGATGCAACTATACGTTGACTCCTCGTCGGAAGCCTCAGTTTCCGTAAAGTGCTGAATCATCAATCCATCGTCATCGTCACCGTAATTCTTTTTTCTTCTCTCGGTCCTCTTCACTTGGTTGCTCTCCTTCAGTTCGGCCACTATCATGTTCCTCTTGGCTTCCATACTACGTTTTCTCTCGTTCTCCAGAATAGCTTTTCTCGACACATTTCCCACGAAGTATGGTCGCTGCTCCTCCGTATGGTGTCGCTCCCTCGATGTGGAAGACGATCGGTACTCCCCTCGATCAGCCATCTTTGGCCTCTCAGCAGGAGTCGGCATATCCTCGAAGTAGTCTAGTGATGATTTATCAGGCAGATGCATCCTCTCGGCAGGTTTGGGTTCATCCGGTATCGATTGCTCCACGCCATTGATCCTTTCGTTGGTGATGGTTGAGTCGCTGTTTTTGCGTTCGAGACTCCGGTGAGAGGGACCAGGACTGCCCTCGGAACTGGATTTTCTGGATTCATCGCGAGATTTTGCTCTCTCCTCCTTAGCATCCTTCTTCAGCATCTTGGGTATGTCAACGAGCGAACGATGCTGCCACAGGGCCATACCTTCGAGTACTTCAGAATCTCTGCGGAATCTCCAGAAGCTCTTGGTTCTCTTAACAAGCTTAGGACTCTTGTTCTCTACATCGAATCCACGCCCAGTCTGAATAAGATGACCCATCGCAGTACTTTGTCTCGGCATCAGCGGTTTTCTGTCGCTCTTCAAGCTATTGTTATTCGTGTCGTTGCTCTCATTTTGACCATCCATCATTCTCGAAGTTCTGGAATAACCGTGACGTTCCAGCACTTTGGTCCTCTCCAGTTTTGTTTCAAAGTTTGACTCATAGCCGCGATCTTTGTCGACAATCACAGATTCGTTGGCGAAGCCCGCCATAGTGGTTTCTCCGTAGATTTCCTCTTTCTCCGAATATCTGCGTTCGCGGTAATGTTGCTGTTCCCTTCGCTGCAACTGCTGCTCCGTCGGTCTTTCAGGTGCCTCTTGTGATGGAGGTCTGGGTCTCTCGAATCCGCGGCTGGACACACGTTCCACGTTACGTTTCCTCTCGGCACTTTTCTCGAAAGCCCTTTCACGCTCATAAGTCAGTGTGGATTGGCGGGAGGAGGCCATCGATTTGTCAGTGTAACGATCACGCTCGCGTTCCCGATCTCGATCGTTATTATTCTGTCTCTGCGCAACAACTCTATTGCTTCGCATCTCCCTTTCGTACTTATCGTAGGGCGCAGGAGATGACTTTGGGTCCTCGTGGGATCTCTCAAGACTATTCTTATTGTACTCCATGCTGCGACGCTCCATGAACTTGGGTGGACTGTGTTCTCGTGCATATTTCTGAGCCGTTTGCTCGAGCTTTTGGGCTATCTGCTCGACTTTTCTGCCTGTTTCTGGTATGGTACTTTCATCCTCTGACTCTGAAGGCTGTGATGAGGATGATTCACTTGTCTTTTCATTGTCGTACTTCGAGTCGTTGTCACGTCGATAATCCGATCGATGGTCTTCGTTATTGTGATTCTCGTAATATTTCTTGCTCTCATATTTCTCCGCGCGATACTCCATGCTTACAGTGTAGCTCTCTTCTTCTTCTTCCTCGACGTCCACCTCGACTTCGATCTCATCATCTTCGGTTTCAACCTCACGTCTCTCGTGTCTAGATCTCTCTTCTTCTCTTTCAGTTCTTTCAGCTCGACGACTGTATCCTCGACCGGAATTATTATGATCATCGTTCGATGAAAACTTGCCTCCCCCATTTCTCTCGGAATTCGATGTCCTAGCCATCGATCGTGTATTCTCGTACTCGTTCTTCTGGTTGTTACTGTCGTGATGCTGTTGCTGTTGCTGTTGCTGTTGCTGCTGCTGCTGCTGCTGTTTCCTCTCTTTCTTGGTTGGACTGCCTGAGTCGTTCTCCGAATTTCTGATGTTTCTGCGTTCTTCGGACTCGTGTCGTCCCGATTTTCCGCTAGATTGCTCGTTCTTACCACCGACGACACTAGCATCAGACCAATATTCGGTCATGGCACTGCGATAGACATGCCAAGATTTATCGTCACGAGGTATCGTTTTCCATGAGTCGTTCTCCCAGTCCTTGCTCTCGCTCGGACTCTGCACCTTGTTATCCTCCTTGTTGCTTGATTGCTGCTGCTGTTGCTGCTGCTGCTGCTGCTGGTGATGCTTGTGCTTCTGCTGTTTGGTTGGTCGATCGGCAGCCTTGCGTCGTCGTAGTCTGTTTTATGGGGAGTGGGTTGTGTGAACGAAGAGAAAAGAAAACAAAAAAAAAAAAGAAAAACAGAACGAACGGGTGCGATATATGATAGATAAGAAATAGACGAGGAAGTGACTATAAATTCTTTCAAGTGAGTGACTTCTCGAGATATATTGCTACTTCATTATTTTACTAAAAAAATGCCCATCATTAATAATAAATTATAGCGTAAAAACTCAGCAACTTATAATAATTTTAAAATGATTAACTTAAGATAAACTTATATTACAAGTATATTATTTAAATATTTGGTAACTTATTTAAATATTCGGTAACTTACTGAATGGTAACTTATTAAAATTATTACGTAAGTACAATTACTTTTCTTAAATTAATCTTCAAAGGTTTTATTGTATTAATCTAAAATGACTTTAAAAACTATGCTAAAAGTTTTAAATTACTCTTGTAAAGATAAAAATTTCACTCAAAAAAATTTAAAGTTTAGAGAATAATAATTAAGAGATAGTATAAATAAGGAAATAGAGGCTTTAACAGTGCCAAAAGACCAAGAACCAGACGATACGAAGATGCTACGTGCCAAGTTGAGGTAGGGAAGGTATTTTCTTTTTTTTTGTTTAGTCTCGGAAAGAAAAATAGTGGGCCAAAGGATTTTTGTGGTCTTTAAGTGTGACGAGGATAAAATGAAGAGGGCGATGGGAGGGCAGAGGGTCGGTAAAAGTCCACCACCGTCGCATTTAATTCCATCGATCGCAGTAACGCATGCGGAATCTACAAAGAACGAGAGAAAAAACAAAACGAAACGTAATCTAAAGAGTAAAAGCTCGTCGGAAATAACAAGGCGAGACGGGAGAAGATTACTTTTAATACAGCACTACTACTCTATGAATAGGGCGCCACTATGTACTAAATACAATTTGACTTTTAAGCAGGATCATCATTATTTTTTTTAAAACTTGCCACTAACTGAAAAGGATCTTTTATCGTGTAGCTGTACAGTTTCCGTGCATGCAGTTAAAGTATTTGTCCTCTAAGAAAATTTTTTTTTAAATTATTCACAACCCAATAAATATATATTTTTCTTAATCAAGAAGAAACTTTTACTGCATCTGTATCTAGAGTAAGGAAATTGAATAAATGATACAGGTAATATAATTACAAGAAAATTATATTTACAATTCTAATTATTAGAAAAAAAATGCGTAAGTATATTATTATTATTATTATTAAAAAGAAACAAGCTTTAGGCTTGATTTAAATATCGATAGAGCATACAGTATAAAAAATGCATCATTTTGTACAAAGCTTGCGTTAACATGCCCATTCGATCGTTAGACTATGAAATAAAGCAACTACATAGGGGGGGATCTAGTAAATGGAATTTGAAAAATAATTAAGAAAAATCGCGGCCTCCCGTTCGAGGAGATAATAAAAGAATGAAACTTAATGAGAGCTCAGCCACTGTGCCTTCCATTACATTTTTAATAAGTAATTTCAATCTATACCCAATTATTATTGAACCTGTTTTTTTTTTTTTTTTTTTTTTTTCAGTAAAATTTAATCAAAAAATGCACAATAGAAGTAGCAAATAGTAAGCGAAAGGCATCGTGAGGCTGATGTCCTCGCATATACGAGCCACAGTCGGCTCATCCGCTCTCGGGCGCTCTCTTTTCCATCTCCTGCCTCTCATTTTTTTTTGTTCCCCTTTCTCTCTCGCTCGCTCGCTCACCTCATGGCCTCGTCGTCGCTATAGTCGATGTCCGGCTGGACGGGCGGCTCGTTGGAGAAGCCGCTGTCGTTGCTACTGTGGAGCGACGTGACGGCCTGGGGCGGCGGCACCGGTGGCACCGGTGGCTGAACCCTACGCCCGCCCGCCAGCATCGTCGGCAGCGTTCCAGTTGGACGGATCTGCGGACCAGAAAACCTCGCTGGAGTACAGGGAATCCTTGTTTTGTGTCCCACCCCACTTCTACCTATGTTTTTTTTTGTTTCGCGCGCTTGATTATGCGCCATTGTGAAAAACGCGCCGCGCATGCTGATTCGACGGCTCTTTCTTGGCCTTTCTTAACTTCGGCTACAGCCAAGACGGCTGGCTGGCTATAACAATGTTCACTTATAATTTTTTTTTAACCGTTGTTTTTTTATCGAGGACACACTGCAGTGATTGCGCCCTTGTATGACGTGACATTGTACAAGTGACAACTATTTGAACACAAAAGCCTTTAACTTTTAAATACATTAAAACATTACGGACCATATAGTTATATCGAAGGAATTCCAGTTCCAATAAAATAGTTTGAAATTTAATGTAACGCGTTGGAAGGATAATTAATCGGTATAGGCAAGATTTCTAGTTAGCTGCAACCAAACAAGGGGAGCAACAATCGAAACGTTGTTCCTCTCGCTGGTGCTTATCTAGGCCCCGTGCCGCTCGCTACAGAGACGAGCTCGACTAAAGGCGATAACAATAATAATAATAATCGTCCGAGTCCCTCCTGATCCTTACGGCTTTAGTCTGTCTCGTGGACGGGGCGGCGATGTTGTGCGAGCTGCTGCTCTTGGGCACGCTGTTATTGTTGCTGGCGGCCGTGCCGTTGGATGCGGAGCCGTTGTGGGTGAGGCCGTTGATCTCGCTGCCGGCCGAGTGCGAGTTGACGCTGGTCGGCTCGTCATTGTTCGGCATCGGGGGCCGCGACGGTGGCGGCTTACACGGCGGCATTGCCTTCGATTCCGTGCTGCTGCCTCCACGGCCGTTGCTTGTGCTGTGATTCGGCGATCTGCGAAGAGTCAGAGTAGAGCGGATGCATGTGTGTCTGTGTGGCTGTGCGAGCGAGAAGTGCACACATTGTTCAAGGGCACGTGTCCGACGCAGCGCAGCAGCAGCTGTGTATTATCGAAAGCTGGAATAATGGGATTAAACGCTCTTTTGTTGGCGCGGCGGATGCTGCTGCTGCTGCTGCTGTAGCGGACTCGTGTCGCTATACCCCATATATGCTCTCTCCCGAGCCAAGTGCTGCTCGACTGAAGCTCAACGATCGATTTTTCACTGCTTTTTCAAAAGTTATTTCGCGATACTGTACGGTTAATAATAGGAATCTCTCTCTTTTTTTTTCCACGTATACGGAATGTCAAAAGTATATTGTTTCAGAATTTTGCGCGAAAAAACCTGGATAGCTCGTGAAACTGCTTTTGTAAAAAAAAGGGGTGTACATTGAAATACACATTTCAAATTTTCGTGATGTCAAAATTTTTGAACAAAAATGTTTCAACATTACTCGCGTAATTTCGTAATTGGATTGTCAATTTCAAAGTGCGAGTCGTATGAATGTATATTCAAGTTTTGCGAACTTACCCTAATGTTTCGTCAATGATAATTTCTGTGTAAGCCAAGGGAAACCATCCAGAGCACTGTGTACGTAGATTCTCGCCGAATTGCCATCCCTTCTGTCGATCGCCTTGCGAACGTGAAACAAAAGCCCGGTAATTAGAAGGCACCCTATCGTACGCACATGGCAAGCAATTGGCTTTACGCCGAATAAAGATTAACCGTTGGCTAATTTATGTGACTGCTCGTTAATTTAAAACTGCATTCTATCTTGAAATAAATGTATACCGAAGAAAAATTCGCGCTGCATGTACTCGTTTAGTGAATAAGAATTCAACAGTTACGATTAAGTAGAATGATGCGAGTAGAGTCAGCCGGGTACTCGCTTACGTCTTGTATTAAAAATCTTTATCTTTCCATCAACAGACATTATTGCAAATACTCAATATTTTAACAATCTTTAAAAACTCGTTTCTCAATCCATTTCGACTACTTTTCTCACCAACAATTGCACAAAACCGACATAGCAAAGCACTCCCTGCTTCCCAGAACATGCAAGCGTATATATGTATACATAGAGTATTGGAAATCTCTATAATCGAGAATAGGTAAGTATTAAGGTCTGGGTGTCAGACTCGGCGAGCCGCAACAACACTTACCCATAAGCGCGATGAGATCGCCCTCGTGAAAGCTGAGCTGGTTCTCGCCGGAGCTTAGGTAGGCGAAGAGTGCGCGGGCGAGGGGCGCCTCGCCCCAGCCGCCGGCAATCAGGCCGCCACTTATGCCGCCGCTGTTGCGGGATACAGGCGCCATGGATCGCGGTCTCGGCGGGGTGTCCGGCACCTCTGCTCAACCCACAGGCGACGAAACGAAACCAAAAAATACCAGGGCCGAGAAAGAGAGAGGGAGCAACAAAAAAACTCGGTTAGTTTCCTGGGCAATTGCGAATTTTTCGGGGCTTAGAGAAGGATGGACGGGACTAAATTACTGCGGTCTCGAGTGTAGGGAGAATTTTCGCGAGGTACTCCCGTAATTTGCGGAACGCTCTTTAACTTTTAATCCAAAAACGTGTATTATATAATTGTAAATAATTTAATGATAAAGTTAATCTCGCAGCATCCTCGTTAATGTATGCTTAATTTGTAATTAGTATTAATTTTGTTTTACGCCAATATGCGCGGATGATTCATGATTTAATCCCACGAGCCGGGTGCGCTTATTAAAAAATCCACTCTTGACCCGTGTATACACTCTGCCTTGAAATTAGAATATTATTTTCACTGCACATTCGACTGAAATTCGCGGAGCGAAATTAATCGAGCTCCTTTTTTCAACGAATCCTTGAATATATACGCGACGCCTGAATTCATCAAGCAGGCGACATCGCCGTAATCACGATGCGGTTTCGCACAATAAGACGGGGACCTATCTGCATCTACACACACACTTGCACGCGTATATACAGACTGATATGCACACACATACAGACACACACACATATCCAAGCAGTATAGACTAGCATCAGGTCTTCCCTTAGAATACCGCGCGAACCGACTGCACTATAATGAAGGCGTATTAACGCTCTTGAGAATCAGACACGATTGCGGACCTATTCACTTAGGCATATACATACAAGCACACGGGCATGCCGCACGAAATTGTACATGTACTATATGGCTTCGAGTTGATGAATGGTTTGCAGTTATCGGGCAAGACCGGCGCGGGTCTCTCAATTACATTTATGCTTCCGAGACCGCCGCTCTAAACACGCGGCTGAAAGCGATTCCGCGCAGTGCGAACTTAACCAAAATCACACGTTGCATTATCATGTCTTCGAATTATCGTTACATTTAAAATAACGCGTCGATCACTGGAACAGCTGGAAAGCGGGATTTCATTATGAAACAAACACCGAACGTATTCAAGTATTTAAAAATAATACTCCTGCATCGACGGAAACGGGTGGAAGAGTACTCGAGAAAAAAGAGCGGATATTTTCATAGTGAATATAGCGAGAGATTGAGATACACAGTCAGAGGTATAGTTTTTTGCTTGGTGTGCTGCAGACTCGCGTTTTTGCATAGGCTGATTTGATTAAACTCGCCTGAGTGTTTAAATATATATATATATCATCGCGTGCACATGGTGTAGTCGCATCAAGTGAGCCTGCAGGTAAACAATGTGAGTAAAAAATTTATATTGAAAATATAATTGGATATCGAGAGAAACTAAAGCGCGCCGAATACACTCGATATTCCATTGTAATTTTGAGCTTTGATGTCGGCTTTTATATAGTATTATATCGTCATAGACTCATAATAGACTCGTGATTATAATCGATAACCGATATGAATTGATTATGATTTCGTTTATTCAATGGGTGTGTGCTTCCTTCATAAACGACTGTAATCTCGGTATCAGAGATAGCGTGTACGATGGTTTTTATTATTTTACGGATTATGTTATTTGAATATTTATATATACGTGTATACTAGGGTATATTTGATGTACTGCACTTCAGCTTATATAATCCAGTGATCCCAGCATGAGAGGCTTATCTTGCGTGCACTTGTTATCAGAATATTTTGTAAAATCGATATTTGCGAATATCTATATCGTCCCCCTTCAAAAGATTAAAATATTTATATTTATCAGAATCCTGAAAGAGAAATGCACCACAAGCGACGGGGAATTATGTATCAAAATGAAATGTACAAATAAGCGAGTCCGCAAAGTCAATTTTTCAAAATATTCCTTTTTTACATTGCACATAATGCCATCAATTAAGTATATTCAAACATTCCTAAGAAAATTAAATAATGAACCTCGTTCGTATCTCGCGTCAATTGGTATGTATGCAAACATACTTTTGGATTCATTCTAGTTGAACTAGTTTTCAAAATTTTCTCCCCTTCGGAAACAACCTTCAGGTTTGTATAAGAGTCAATTGATCATTCACAAATTCCAATCGATCCTCGTCAAGATGCCGAAATCTACAATCGCCGCAAAGTAACTCTCTTGTTTTGCTCAGGAAAAAAAAGTGTGCAGAGGAGAGAGGGAGAGAGAGAGAGATTCTTACCGGGTCCCAATGACAGTGTAGAGGCATGGAGATTCGCCTCGGACCTCGCGCGCGACAATGCGGGCGGCAAGTGGGCCGTGCCCTGTCCGTGTCCGTGATGGAGTCCACTGCTGGTAGATTGGCTCTGCGGCGGTCCCAGCCGCAGCTCCAGACACGAACTGTCCATGCTGCGGGTCTTGCGCAGCTGCGAGCTCATCGTCAATTCCGAGCCGCCGTTCTCCTCGTCCTCCGGCCAGAAGGACACTTGCTGCAACATGCACGAGAGACGGAGTGAGAGAGTGAGAGTGAGTCGAGCTGCGACCGAGTGAGAGGGAGTGAGACTCGATTTCCTCGATGGCATATAGGGTGCAGACAGAGAGTTGCATATTTTATGTACGCTCGGGTGGATGTTTGTTTTGGGTTTTTTTTTGCTTTCGCTGCTCGATTGACGTGTGGGTATTTTCATTTTGCGTATACACGCTGTATTTTTTGAGGGCTGCGATTTGTGTCGCATAAATGCCTCTTGTGTTTTGCTTCTGGAAGAGAATATATATCTGTGTAAATGTATTGCACTCTGACGTTCTTTTATGAACCGTGCTTACAGTATATTGTTCTAAATAATTAAAGCGTAGAACCACATTTTAGTTTGCACGGAAGTTTATAATTATTACACATTAGAGTGTAGAGTATATATGGCTGAAGTTTTGTTATATTATAAACTTTAGAGGATTAACCATTAAGTGAGACACATTTCTGAAAATTAAACAAAAGTTCGCGTTGTTCTATGCATTTTCATTTATCTCGAGGTCCGCTGTATTGTATATTTTCTTAGAAACGATGAAAAATGGTTTTTGGTCTAGCGGATTTAAGACACACTCTAGCGTCCTTCACGAAGATTTATGTCACTTTCAGTTTATTAGATGTAAGTTTTATCTCCGCGGGATTTCAAGTAGAGCTAGAAAAATCAAAGTACACTCGGATGGTAAGAATATATAGCTGTGATAATATTTTATACATAATTTTCTGTTAAAAGTATTCATAAATAATAACTTGAATCCAAATTATTCATCAAAACTTCCATTAGGTTATACACGCAAAAACTAAATCTTTGTATACAAATTTGCATATTTTTATCATTTTTACAAATTTACCCGCCCGCGTCAAAATTGCAGACCAAATAGCTTCCGTCGGCCGCCCCCTCAAAAAAAGCCAACATGATACATCTCCGGCAAAGTCAGGGCTTCCCGTGGCTTTGAAACAAATCTCCGGGGAGATTGGCGAGAGAGAGAGGGAGAGAGAGAGAGAGAGAGAGAGATATAGCAGTAGTTGTATATAGTAGTATGTAGTAGTAGCTTTGCGGCAGTTAATCACTCACCCTGAGCCTCGAGGCGAACATGTCCTCTACGGACTGTGGCAGGTATTCACGTGTTGCGGCGATCTCGCGCCACTCGTCCACCGACGGATGCAGGGCCGCTAGGGCGACCTCGTGAAAGCTCGCGTAGTGCTTGGCCAGGCTGCATTGCCGCTCGAGGACGAAGCCGTACCGCCTCCTCTCCTGCGTCATCGCCTGCGACGACAAATTCACATAAACTTCGCTTCTCGCGTGCACCACCTCGGCTCTATATGTACGTATATATAGGCATTTTCGAAAATCGCCGGAGGCGAAAATCGATACGGGTCATGTGTGTGGGTGCGGAGTGGGAATATAGCGGATATATTGGCAGTTAAGGGTGCAAAGAAAAATTTGAGCGCGAGGGATCGATAAGCTGCGGTGTTCTTGAGCTGCCGATGCGGAAGTCGAACCGCCAGATATACCTAAAGCGCGATCAGACGCGAAAATGCGAATAAATGAATTATGAAATTATTGGATTATTAAAATATCGTTGTGTATAATTGCTTTACAGAAAAGCGCCGATCGATATATGGTATAAAAGCCATATTTTAAGAAATTTTTAATATTTTTCAGAAAAACTAATTGAAGAGAATTTAATGAAAAAAGAGAGCCTCGTACATCGTCTCCTCTTTTTCAAGTATATTCCATTCTAAATAGAGGGATTCGCGAGTTACGGCTAAGCAAAGGAAATTAAACGTTCAAAGACAGCTTGACTGTAAGAGAAAGGGAGAGAGAGAGAGGCGTGTCGCGAAAGTCTCGTCAACACGCATCCTCTCCTATACAGTCCGCTGAAAAAGAAGCTGAAGAAGAAGAAAAGTTTTTTGGGTCGGGCAGCAGAGCATCAGCAGCAGCCGCTCGAGCTAAAGAGATAGAGAGAAAGAGAGAGAGAGAGAGAGAGAAGGAGCTACTGCACTCGTATATATACTCGTACATTTTTTAAGCTCTGCTCGCAGAAGGCGTCGAGCTTGGACTTCTCCTCCTCGAGGATCTGCATGTTCTTGAGCTCTTTGTCCATGGCGAGTCCGCTCTTGCTTGCACCTCGCGACTTCTTCCTCTGCTTCTTCATCGTCGCCGCCGCCTTGCTGTACGTCTCGCTGCGCGTCTTGTGCTGCTGCAGGAACTTCTTCTGCTCGCTCTGCAAACGCAAACGCAAACGTGTTTATTCAGTCCCCCCGTCGGAGAGCGTGTAAGGCTGTATAAGCGTGTTTAAAAGTCATTTTCCCGAGCGCGCGAGAGGAAGAGAATAATTACCTGAACGACTTTCGTGTCCTTCTCCAGATTCGTCTCTAGCGGCACGAGCAGGTCCACGTAGAACGCCTTTAGCTGCAACAACGAAAAAGAAGAAGAGAGTGAGGATTCGTTACGGCTTTGCGACACAGGTTGGTTGGTTGTTTTCTTCTTTTTTTTTTGCGCGCGCGCGCGTAGCTATGACGCAAGAGTGCAAAAGCGAGCTGTTCTCGCGCGCCTTCGGGCTAATTCGTCATTTTGTCATTCGTGCTAGCGCTGCGATTTTGCTGGTTAATGAAGTGGTAAACGCGCGAGACAAGGCTGCAAAAAGGGAATTTCTTTATCTTAAAAACACATTTGTGTAATGGACGAATGACAGAGAGAGAAAGAACGGTAGAAATGCGAAAGAAGGAAGGCGAGTCGAGAGTCGTTCACACGTGCGAAGAGAGGCTGACCCAGATGTAGCTTAATTACAAAGCCTACTTAATGGCATGCGTCTTTTGTGTGTATAATGACTTGCTTCGCGTATATTTGCCGTGTCAAAGCGACGTACACTGTTTGATATTAAGATTTCCCCTTTTCGCCTCTGTCGTTCGACGTGTCTTTTCTGCACTTTCTCTGTTTCTTTGTGTAGTTAGCATAATTTCATTTACTAAATAGGATCCGTTATGCGAAAGTCCGTTAGCGCGTAGACAAATAGCCACGGTGTAGTCCTAAAAGAAGCGTGCAAGAATTGTGTTTCTTCCCAAATTTCATGAAACAAACATTACGATTATTACGCACAATTGTCAAATTGCTATCGCACGGTTGACAAGAAATAATTTATTCTATTAAATGAACCTATTATATCAGCATAAACGAATAAATGATTCCGTCGTTACAAAAGGTGCAAAAAAAGGTATAAAAGTCAGTTAAACAGATTAAAAAGCAATTCAAACAGAAGGTACGTAATAAAAATTGGTTTTTAAAACACTCCATCACGCTCTATTAGGCGGTATTTTCTAACGGTATACAGTAATGGAATACAGAAGTCGAACCCTAAATCTCATGATTACTCGAACCAGCAACAATGCGAATAATAAAAAAAAAAGAATGTCGTCCGGCGCCGGTCGATTGGAAAATACATCGTTAACCTCGCCCCGGACTAGATCGACATGATGCCACGCGTATACGCAGACTCGGCAAAAAGAAAGGAAAAAGTCAACGCGAAAACAGATTGAAAATTGTTCGTCCCATTATGAAATAACAAATATTTCCAGCAGTGCAGCAACAGGGCTACATATGCGCTGCTACTGAGTTATAAGCGCGGGAGAGCCGCATGACATCGGTGGATAAATCCAATAACTTCGCTCTCGAACACAGCGGCAGCAGCAGTAGCAACTGCACGGCTCGCGACTGTTTTACAATGGGGTGCGGAGACGCGCGCCACGCGGACTCGAATATCCCCGTGCCATGCCGTGCGCAATTTTGCTTTTTATTCCACTTTCGGTTTAATGAACATTGATTAGAGCTGCGTTCGGTGCGGCGCGAGTTCGAACGATGTTTTTCGTTGCGCTATTATAACATTGTGTGTGTGTGTATGCGTGTGTGGCTTGGATGCCGTTCTTTGTTTGCTTTTGCGCACTGCGGGGGTGCTCCACCTCACTGCTTGCTTTTTTTTTGTTTTTTTTTTTATATATTTATAGTTTGCGTGTTGATACGAGCGAATTATTTGGGGTTAATGAATTAGAAATTGATAAACGTTGGCGAGCGCATACGAGCGCGGGATGCCATATTTTAATTTTACGCGGTATATACCGACAGCTGCGTGCGAGGCTGATCGCGATATATCAGAGAATGGAATTGATGTATATAGTGCACACACATAGCTTTCGCGTGTTACTTCGTACAAGAGCGAACATTTTCATTTCCACTATAATTTTAAGAATCTATTTTATAAAAAAAAAAATATGTATCAAAGAACCTCGGTAAATTTCTAGATTAAAATGAAAAATATCGTAACGCTTATGAAAGCTGCAGCATTTAATCCATAACATAAAGTACTATATAATAGAATTATACAGCGATAAAAAGGCGCACTAGCAAGAAATAACGACCCCCCAATAAAAGCTACTGCGTTCAAAATAATGCTTCCAAACTATTTCTTCTCAATTTCCCCGGAGCGCAATATTCCGCGCTCAGTTGCAAGAGGCATATCGCCGGAGCCCACTTATTACAATAAATTAGCGAGATTTCATGCAAATTAGCGTTGAATTTTTATAAGGGCCGACGATCCTTCCTAGCCGTTGCGATCATATATCCCTCCTGCACAACCTCGACAACCTCCCCTTGGCTAAGACAGCATCGAGAAATCTCAGGAAATGCGAGAGCGAGAGGGAAAGAGAGTCTCGGTTATACACGCGCAGTCGACGTTTCGCCTCGTTTCACTCCGCGCGGGCGCGCGCCCTTTCCTCCTCTGCACGGTAAACTCGCGAGCGCGGAGCTCTATGTATACGCGCGCAAAGGATTTACATGGCTGTACGCGCCGGATCCCATTTCTCGGCACGCGCTCGCGAGGGTAATCTTTTTTTTCCCCCCTCTCACTCTCTCTCTGTGCACGCACCGCTCGCTCCCTTCGCAAGCGCCGGAGTTACGCTTCGCCGGAATCGAAGTTTAAATCTGAAAAAGTTATGAGGGCGCGAGCGTAAGTGAGGGAGGATTTTTTTTTTTTTTGCGATTTGTTCTGGGGATTGCCGCAGAACCGAGTGGCGACGGATCGCAAAATTCACGCAGCTTCCCTATATACTAGCCGCGGCACAGGGACGAGAACTTTTTTCGTTATTGATCGGTTTGCGTGAATAAAGCATATATAGTGCGATTGAGGATCGAGAGCCTTGTTTTATGCAGACCGTATAGCGGTGAACACGCGACTTTTTTCGACTTTGCGCGATTGAGAACGTCGGTTCTCGCTCGAGTCATTTTTATACACGAATTGACCGAATCTGTATATGTTGAAACGTATAACTAGTGATATTATTTACACGCGAAAATAAATGATTTGTCAAACTCATTTAAACGAATTTCAATAAAAAGCTAAGAATAAGAATTTAATCGGACGAAAGGAGCTGTAGAGGTGCGGGGAAAAACGTTGAGGCGATGAAAGAAGCGTCATGTATGCTGAGCCGCAAAGGAACGCGTGTAAAAAAAAAAGTTGGCCCGAATCGTGCGGCCTCCGCGAGCCAGGCGAAACGTTGTATAAGCGCAAATATTCGCGCGTGTACCTACAACGTAGACACGTATTTCCGAGCGAATTTCTTTAGAGACGCGCTCGCGTATCTCGACCGTTCACCGCGCTAATTTCAGCGTGTGCAGCGCACCCAGGATAACCCACTGCGGTACCCTCTGCACAGCACACTTTTTTTTCTTATTCACGAGGATTTTCCACACTCGCTTTATATATAATACGCTGCGCTCTAGGGACCGCACGACGCTTCGTCTTTTTTTTTTTTTTTTTTTTTTTTTTTGAGAAAGACCATTTGATAACATTTGTCGGTATATCCAAGCGTCGCGCGATGTACCTTCTTTTTGCCTTATCGCGCTTCTCTATCGTACTCCGCACGTATATTTGAAAAACTCATTCGCAATACTTAATAATCATCTTGCCTGAGTCTTATCGAGTGCTTTATTTAAATTAAATTAAAGGTGTAGTTGTCGGTAATTCTGCTCTTAATTCGTGGGCCGCGAATTATACAAAAGTGTTGTATGAGAAAATGAAGCTACTCGAGTACAAGTCAACCATCTGGGATTTTAAATGTAAATAACCCGTAAAACTTTTATTTTTATATATTTCCCGAAGAGCAGAATCGTTTATCCTTTTAAATATTTTTGCTCTCCATTCACAGTAGCGACGCTTCCGTAACCGACATACCTATTTCACCAGCAAATTTGTGAATATATCCTTTCATAATATCGTACTGGCGAAAAAAAAGGAGACGAGAAAGAAGAGACGCTAAGCGCGAGTGGGAGTATAGAAGAGGAGAAAAAAGGCGAAACTTGGACATTCAGAAAACCGGGATTCTTCCGGCCTCTTTCGCATAGCGAGCTTCAACGAATTAATTGGATTATTCTGCACAGTTCGCAGGAAAGAGAGAGAGAGAGAGAGAGAGAGAGAAACCGCGCGGGCGGCGTATGCAATCTGCTCACGAGCCACACCGTCTGAACGCGAGTCGTGGATAAACAACTGGCTTCCTTCCAACGATTGGATTCACCGAGGGAACGAGCGGCAAAAAAGCTCACCTTCTTCGCCCCTTTTAAGTCGACGTCGGTTTGTTGGTTGGGAGTGGAGGGAGGGGGGAAGGCAAACCGCAATTCTTGTGTCTCTTTCGAATCCTTTACTTTTTTTATTTTGCCTCGATAAGTGCACAAGAGTGCTCGGGGAGTATCGGGTAGGTTCATTAATTTATGAGAACCGGAGATCTCTTTCTCGCTCTCTCTCTCTCTCTCTTACTCTTTGTCCACGACCGAATTAGCGACGAAGGAAAAGGCGACCGCGCACGAATCGATGGCTCTCTCTCTTTCTCTCTCCCTCTTTTATTCCCACACTTCGCTATCTCTCGTCCCTCTCTTATATTTTTAATGGCGCGTGAGATAAGAAGAAGAAGCAGCAGCATCTGGCTATACCAAATTAACCACCAAATGCAATTTCAACAGTTTGCCACGGAGAGAGCCGACCGATCGCCGTCCCCCATTCATCGGACACTTTAATCTGCAGAATTTAAATTTACGCGGCGAACAAAGTAATTTGCTTTTTATTGCTAAATAATTATACGAGTGGACTCGGGATTCGGGTATAATAAGGCGCAAATCGCGTCGAAGCAGCTCGGGTTACAGTTTAGTCTGTAATATTAGATTCATGTTCCAGACGCTTTGTATAACTTGACGTGTACATATATATGCGTTAACGAACGTGATACGAACTGTAGGAAATATAAGGAAGACTCGAAACTTGAAGGACGAAACCAATAAATTCCAAGCCGTTCTTAGATAAAAGATCAATGCTTTTCGCTGGTCCCGTGTAGTGCACCGCTCCACGCGCACCGTAGGAAATTTAGCATTTCGTAGTATTTTGCGGTACGCGGAAATTCCGATATCTCCTTATATATCTCTCATCGCGGCATTCCATCCCGAAATGAAGGAAGAGGAAACGGCGCCGCCTCGCGAGTAACTCGATATACCCCCGGCGGCAAGAATTCGTTTGTCCCGCATACTTGGATCGCGAGGATCAAAAGGGCTCTTCCACCCCCCCCTTCCTACGTCGCCCCCTCTTCATTCCTGGTACTGCAGCACCGAGAACATTTTCCATGCACCACGAGATATCCTCAGGTCCTATATAGAGTCCTAAGTAAGAAGTCGCGACAGGAAAGCCAAGGGAAAGGGCATAAAAATGTACTCGAGATCTCGTCGACGCGCGAAGGATCGCGCAGGCTACACTCTCTTGTCCCTGACCGAATATTTATTATCCCATTTGGCGTCTTAAGTACATCGCTAAGAGTCACGGGTCTTTACGCAGCGCCGATCTCGCCGTCGCCGCGCCCTCGGGTAAAGAAGTAGAGGTACAAGGACGAGTAGAGGAGAGAGAGATAGAAGAGCCGAGTCTCGATGGAACGGAGATGTGGCAGGAGAACGAAGAGTAGCGATACTTGTTTTAAGTCCTGGTCAATCGATGAGGCTTAAAAGACGAGGACCATCGAGCTGTGACTCTGCGTGTGTGTGTGTGTGTATGTCGGTGGTGTACATCGAGAGGAAAATTTTTAGGAGAGAAGTAGGATGGGACGAAATTGTGTCCGATCGATCTTTTTTACCGAACCGAGTGCTTTCTTGCTGCTGCTATTTCGTTCCGCTACTGTTTGCGGGGTTTTTTTTTGCTTCACTTTGCTCGAGGGGCGAACGCCACTGAAACGAGGCTTGATCCCGTTTTAATTGAAAAATAAGTTACGATGCAATTAAGATTGCGAAATTGCTACTCCAAGTGTGCAGTGTATATGTACGTGTGTGTGTGTGTATAGGCTTAAACGAGGTAATCAACTCGTTAACGAATCGTTGTGCGCAGTGTGATATCGATTCACACACAATTATCCAGTCGACCTTTCTTTTTTGTTTCAATAACTGAGTCGCGGAAAAGTGCTTGGTATATACACGAATACTTTGTGCGTACGAGAATCGTAAAAAATATGTAAGTCCAGAGAGTAAATACAAAGTTCAAAGCCCATCGAGTCGAGCACCTTATGGAGCGAACCACCTACACGGATATAGACGGAGACGAACCTTACACGGTCACGGAGTTTCTTTCCTGTATACCGTCTGCGGAAGATTAAAGGTTCAGGTTCGGTGCGCAGTCGGGCAACTTTATCCCATCCCCCTTACTCTCGTCTAAACGTCTAGCCGTATACTCTTTCGCGACTTTCCAATTAATATGCTTCCCCAGGGGGGGTGGGGGGGTTGAGGGAGAGACGGTACCGCGAGCCGCAGCGGCTTATTTACGGGGTCGGATCCTCGCAGAAGGCCCCTCTTTAGCCGTGACGCCGCGAGTGAAAACCGCGCGAAATACCGGGCCACTTAATTATAAGTCGTCTCCTCTCTCGTGTGTACGCGTGCAGCGCGCTCCGATACTTCTTCCTACTACACCCTCGTCGGCTGCCTTTGTGGCCGCAAGCTCGCTGACTTCTTTCTCCGTCAAATGAGGCTGGTGTGTTTTATTTTTCGGGAGGGAGACGTTATGGGGGACGTGCGTCTCTCACAAAGGAATGCCATTTTTTCCAAAGGAAGGGCTCGTGTGTGTCTCTACATAGCGGACTGGTTCTTTTGTGTCTCGTGTATTCGTCTGGGAAATTAAAAGGAGACACTGTTAAGGGGCTAACTAAATTAACTAGAATCCAGTAAATGCCTGGTGCTGTTTCGTTTTTTTGTTTAGACGGCGCTAACGATAGTGGAGGCGGCCTGCGTAGGGTGTGGAAAAACAAAGCAATTAAAGAAGTTTATTGGAGCAAAAAACAGTGGCGTTTGTTGCTGGAATTGCATGAGCAGTGGAGTTGACCGAAGTAAATGTATACTTTTCTTGAACGTCGTTGTTGCAAAATATATATAAAAAAAAAAATGGCTAATAAGACAATTTAACACTACATTTCTCTATAAATTCTTCGTCCTGTAGTCTTGCAGAACAGTAATTTTCTTGGAATATTCACAAGTAAAAAGCATTTTTATTGTCGTAAGATATTTTGTTTGTTTCTTTTTTATTTTTACGTGGACGCGAGAAAGTGAAAATATGAAATAGCATCTGGGAAGTTACTTACGATGTTTATCTCCTGCTCCTGGATCTCCTTGTAGACCTCGACGATCCTCATCAAGGCGGATCCTGCAACACAGGGAGAAAAAGAACTCCAATTAATAATGGAAGGTTGACGCACGGCTCTTGGGTATTATTTACGCTCTCTTTCTCTCTCTCTCTCTCTCTCGACATCATAAAAAGGTAGACTGCACAGCAGAGAGTAAGAGAGAGAGAGAAAGAGAGAGAGAGCTTAAAAAAGCCGCACAGCGTTTACGTACGGTTAAATATCCCGCGGGGGAATTAGCATATACGGAATGCCGGAGGTGACGACGTAGCTGCAACGACGACGACGACAACGGCGTAGAAGGGAGAGAAGGGCCGGGAGAAGGTAGCGCAAAGTTTCGCCAGTTCTGAATAATTCAACGTCTAGGGCGTATAGTCGAGGACGATACCGTAATCCGAGTAGCTTCTCGGCTTAAAGCGCGCGAAGCCGCGCGCATTCTCTTCCCGCGCCTCTCTCTCTACACACTTTACTTTTCTCGCTCCCTGCACTCTCTCTCTCTCTCTCTCTTTCTTTATTTCACTCTCGTTCGATCTGAGCGTGTTTGTGTTCACACACAGAGAGAGAGAGAGAGAGAGAGAGAGAAAGGTTGTCGCACGCGCGCGGCAGTCTGTCCCTTTCTTTATTCTCGATGCCGGGATATCTTGCGCGAGGCCAATATCTTGGAGGGTTTGAGGGAGAACGAGCTGCTACTGCTACTGCTGCTGTCGGGTGAGAGTGAAAGGGTGAAAAGAGAGATTAATTCATTGAATTTATCGCGTGCTCGAGTTGGTGCGGCCGATGGGTTTGCGCTATCCGCTACGGTTACTGCTGCTATTGCATCGGCGAAACTAATTATCGCGTCTGTTTATACTGCGTAAACGCAGCGTTTCACCGTTGGTCATTATTTTTCTCCGCTATTTATATCGCGCTGATGCAAGTTTCATTCCACTCTCGATTTTGCTCATACCGAATTGGTTTGCTCTTCGCGATCATTGATGCATGGGTAATTTAAACACGGTAAATCGTCCGGTGGCTCTGTCGCGCATCTCCGAGCAACAAAAACCAACAGACTGCAGAAAATCATTCGATCCAATCCATTACGTAACGACAGCCGCGCACTGCAAACGCGATCTCAATAAAAGAGAAAGCCTGTAAAAAGGGGCCCGGAAATCAAGCGCAAGACGTAGCGAAAAAACATGAACGGGTGTGCGATCGCCGCCGATCCTAAAACTCCGCGATCCTCCAGCAGCCGGTCCAGCAACCAAAAAAAAAGGAGGCTGCACCCGGACGTGCGCATTCGATCGTGAACAACGAAAATAGAGAGAGAGAGAGAGAGTACAGAGACGCGCAATCGCTCGCTCCCCTTCACTGGAAAAGTTCGTCGCGTCAGCGAACCTAAGACTATATCGTCCGATTTCTTTGTGCGACTCGTCGCGTGCGAAATGCCCACACCAGCAAGGAACATTTCGGCGGCTCCCCCTATTGCTTCTTTTTTTTTTTCGTTCCCTGCTCGGCGTCTGCTTTCCGGGGGGTTCTCGATGCGCAAGGCATGCAGCCATGGTTTTCTTGCGATTTTATGGCTCGTCTGTTATTTGCTCTCTCTCTCTCTCTTTCTCCCTCTCTCTCTCTTTCACTCTCTTACTCTCGTGTGCGAGCGATTTTTCGATCGAGGCGTGAAAGGCCGTCGACGGCTGAATGTGTAATTTACGAGGATTCACGTGGCTGTGGGAGAGCCGCGGACCATCGGATATGCATCTCTGCTGGACTGGGCTTTGTTCTTTCGGGCTCGAGCTGTCGGACTAGCACGTTGTCTCTTTTTTTTTATGCTGTCTGGATCTTAATCTGGGTGAGCTTTACATTTTTAGCTGTTTGCATTTTTAACTATTTTCTTTTGTTTATACGATTAAATATAGAATTATAATATTAACTTATTGCAAAATGAAATATATATATCTATATGATGATTTGACGTTTCACTGGACAGAATTCCAAATATAATGGTCTTATTAAATTTACCACCCTCCAGGATTATTTATATACACGGCACACGATACTCGTCGTAAAAATCACTTTCTCGCTTCCTTTGCGTGGACACCGCATTAAACGCGCGTTAAAAAGCGAATAACGGTCCTAGCACGAAATCTCGCGTGACAATCCCTATCGGAAATCGCATGGGATCCTCCGGGGGATCATAAAAGTGTCGGAAATCTTACAAATTCAGGGGGTTCGATTCGCTTGTATTGTATCGGTTGTAAAAGAAAAAAAAAGAGAGAGCGAGCGCCTCTGCGGATAAGAACACAGTGAAAAGGGAAGCGCAACGTCCTTGTAGTTGTGGCGGTTAACGACGTATATACGAGAAGCCGGGAGGGAAGCGAATAAGGAAGGAAGGAAGGAAGGAAGGATGCGAGATACGCATTCGGAGCTATAGCGCCGGAGGAAGGAAGTCGGTCTATGCGTTGCTATACGCGCAACGGCTCTGTTATGCACACGTAGAGCGTGAGTTTGGGGAGGGGACTCCACCGCCGCCACTAGACGCCGAGCATAATCCTTAAGCACACGTAAAGCCCCGACGTGTCTGTGTGTATACATAGCTTGTTCACGCGTGCGATGCGTAAGCTTGGATGTGCTGCTGCTGTTGCTACTACTGAAACTGGAGTTTCTCGCGCTACAATGTTTTTGCTGCAGGAGTGTTCGAAATTTCGAATTGTATACGCGGAGAAACATTAAACGACGGTTTACTTTCAGAGCGAGTCGGAATATTGCGGCGTGTCCAGGTAATTCGCGGGAATGCTATTGAAGTTTTATCGAAGCTATACTTTGGAAGAGTATACAGCATTAGCTTAATTTAATACTCGAGCAATGAAAGGACTTTACAATTTCAAAAAACATTTTAGAAAAATTGTTAGAATAATGTCGTTTTCAACTGTATTATTAAATATCTTTGCTAAGAAATAGTTTTAAAATTAACCTAAAAAAAGAATCAACAGCAATGTGTTTCATGAGTAGAAACAGTCTATGATGTAGTCAGAAGCGCACACAAATATTATTCTCCATTATCCTTAATTTACGCGGATAATCGTTCTATAAATTCTAATATCAGTTGTGATTGAAATCTTTACGCCTCATCTTCCACAGCTAAACTTGTATATATGTTAGCGATGAAGGAATATAATATGCGAATGATGATCGAATCGAACTGCTTTATCTGCCTATACAATGATACGCTTACTCGAACTTATCACGCTGCTCTCGCGCAAGCGCATATTGCCACAGTTCTAAGGATTCAACGCAGGACTTCCAGGCAATCGCCACAGGCATTTTTAATCAAGACTGTCGTGGTTGCGGCGAAAAGAAATTGCTTTTGCTCGCAGCCAATTCCGCTGCAGCATAGCGCATATCCCTGTAAATCCTATATACTAATGCAGCAGAAACGAGACTACTCGCGCGAGGCCTTGGGTTACACGTTCGCATAAGTCGGCTGCATCATCATCGACCGTGTGTGTGTAGACGCGCAGTACTGCGCCCCGACGCGGAGAGAGAGAGTTGATGCTGTAGCCACACACGACTCGAGGGGATGAGAATTGCCGGGTAGAGAGAGAGACTAAGATAACGCTCCGAACCCGGCTATCTTATTTTGTTTACCGGAAGCCTGGGTGGGAATATATACTGCTTCCGCGGCTTCTTCGAGTCTGCTGCTGCTGCTGCTGATGTTTGCGTCTAGTTTCCAGCTGAATTTCTAAGGTTTATGCGAAGTTTAATTTTGGGATACGGATAGCCAGCGGTAAGAGAGTTGGCTATTTTTTCTTTACGCACTTTCGCTGTATATGCATATATACCTTCCGCTGAACTTTGAATAATGCGATCAATTAGTTTGCTAAAGCTTATAGCTTTTATCCTACGTTAATTTTTAATATAATAGCATAGAATATAGTCAAAAGTGGCATATTTTACTTTATAGCGTACTTGGAACTCGTCTACCGTATACTTAGAGATGAATATATTACACTTATCAACGCAACAAGTTTGTTTATACCAATCCATTGAAATGTTTAAAACGAGCACCCGAATGGATCCAAGTGCGCTGCCGCCGAAGAACCAAAAAAAAAGCATAACGTTATATCCCCGTAAATCATCCGCCAAATTTATTTCCCCACCCTGCCGCTCACAGTAATCGCCGAGCAAGCAACAAGAGTACATAAGCGCCCTCTCTCTCTCTCTCTCTCCCTCCAGAGCAAATAAAACCGACCGAAGCGCAGCTCTCTCTCTCCACGCATTTATAACATAAAACGCCCAACCAATTTATATCTCCAAAGCAAACATAAAACACAAGACCAAAAAAGTGATAAAAAAAAGAAAAAAAATCGCGAAGCGAAACAAAGAGCCAATCTCCGGGGCAGAAGCCTCGCGTACCAGATCAAAAAACTGCAGACGTTCCGCGATAAAATAATTCAGGCCTCGTCAGCCGCACGATTAAAAATTCGCTCTAAACAAGCGCCCGTTGCGAGGAGGGTGCGCCGATCGGCTATGCGTGCGACGACAACCGGCGCGGCGTACATTTATCGCGCTTCAATATTGACTGCTCCGGGGTGGGGTCTCTCTGCACGCAGAGGCGCGCGCGACAGACATCAGTCGGCCGTTCTTCTTGTCGCTGGTGTAATATATAGCAAATTCCGTTTGATCCGGTTGCGTACATATATACGGCCCATGGACTCGAGTCTCCCTCTCTCTCTCTCTCTCTCTCTCTCTGGAGTCAATCCGAGCGTCGCGTGTCACGTAACGCGGCAATCCGATAATCCGCTCCTCGTCCTCCCCCCTCCTCACCTCGGCTTCGGTTTCCAACTCTCTCTCTCTCTCTCTCTTTCTCTCACTCGCTCGCTTCGTACAACGCGCGATCCTCTTCCACCGCTCCGTCGGCGCTTTTCGCGTTTTTTGAGCGATTTTTGCACGATCCTCGCGTATCGCGGGACTCGCGATTGCCGTACACCAGTTCTGGCCTTTTTGTCTTTTTGATGTGCGCGTTAGAAGCTTTTTTGCGGCAGGAGGATCGGAGTTTGAACTTGTAATAAAAATTTGTTGCCAACTCCTGTCGCAGTCACGAGATTTTATACGTTCGGTTTTACGGCCATTTCTCGAGAGCTTATATAGCCGGCAAATTAATAAATTTGAGGCTTCGATGCCTTCGTTGGGCCGCGAACATGTTGCATTTTCATACTTTTTAAGTGCTCTCGAGATCAAAGTTTATGACTTTGTTCACTCTCTTGCTGTTCAACATATTGCTCCGATATTTAAATTTTTATTATCCGAGTATTGTATGATTTGATGTTGAAATAAATCAACGGACTGCAGGCTGAACATTGAATAAATAATAATTGAGAAAAACTGGTAATTGGCATAACAAAGTCTTGCAACAGTTACAACTCATCACCGAATCCGAACTAGCTCGGTTTACATTAATTTTCGTATACATTAGCGATAGTATGGAAATTCCTCTGAGTGGATCTCCGAGTTCGGTATTGATATATTCGAGACAAGAGCAGTGAAGTCAACTGGATTCGATCAGGAACCGTTAAAAAACAATACACTCGCGGTGGCAAGGAAAAAGATCGTTGCGGCAAAGTCTTTGCTTCTACCTTTCAACACTGCCCCGCCGCATATCTCTGTCGAAATATGAACTTTCAGCGCGCGCACATAGAGCGTCGGGCGAGCGAGTGAATAGTTATACACAAGGTGCAACGGCCTCGCTGGATTTCCCTCTAAACGATTTGGCCGAGACAAAAGCGCGCCGACTGCACTCCGACTCGGCGCAGAACGGTTACCTACCTTATACCGACCGCACACGCGGTGGCTGCTGCACCCAAGTGCCGCGCACCACTCGAATCCAAAGGCCCTACGGTGCAGCGCCCCCCCCCCCCCCCCCCCCCCCCCCCC